>PVLA01011317.1:0-54317 GCA_004027455.1 Hydrochoerus hydrochaeris
TGCTCCCCATTTCAGGTGCTGATCCTCTTCCATATTGGACCCCAACATCTCTCATGATTTTTTGAAGGTATTTTGTTACTTTTTTTATCTACTTTTTTTTAACGTAGCAAAATACAGCAGAACAAGACAGAACAAACCCATGTGACCCCAGTGCAGTGAAACTGGCACAGAACCTCACAGCAGGTCACCAGGAAACCAGCAATATGCACAATAGTACATCCTGTTCTGTTCACATTAGCTATTATTTCAATCCGGTAGAGCAAAATGAAAGGAAATATTGAACTTATAAAAACAGAACATTTAGTGAAATAAATAAGAATCACATTTATAAATATCATATTGTGTCTATAGTGTAAAAAGTAAATAAGAACTACAAGAGTAATAAAACTAAAATGTGTAATTGCTATTGTAAAAAAGAGAGGAAAAGAAAAGTGCTCTAAGGGATACAACTGCATGTATGTTTGAGTGTGTAAAACAGATGACCATATTGCTGAATCTTTGTTGGATCTTTGAGCAAAACTGTTTGTAGTCTGACTGTTTGAATGTTTACTATGTACTTTAACTTTGTAACTTGAACAACTACATCCAGGATGACAGTATATAATTTATAAATTACTGATTTGTTAGTGGGGCTTTTTCTCATTTTCCTTTTTCTTTCTTTCTTTTAGAATTCTGTATTGTTGCTACCCTTTTTTCTGTTTTGCTTTTTTTTCTTCTCTTTAAATAAAATTTAAAAAAACAGAATATTGAATAGAGAAGTATCATTAATCAAAACTCAGCAAAACAGTGATAAAAAATATTTGCCTTCAAAGAGATAGTAGAAGAAATCCCCCTTACTTGCCACGCTGCATACATTCATCCTCCCAAGAGATACACAGACTGCTGGTGCCCACTTGCTAACGGGGGGTGGGGCGGGTAGATTGATGTCTGATTCTTAGCCCACGCACCGGCAGGCCCCCAGCTGCTTACCACGGCGACCAGTAGGCGCCAGTTCTCCCAGTGCCCCAAGTTCCAACATGATCAAGCAATTTCTTTAATGTCTTACTGGTGTGGGTTCCCCCACTGGGAAGGCTTTCTAACCCAGCATCCCTTAAGGTCAGGCCCAGGACTTGCACATTCCCTGTGTGAGGTCCAGAGTGATGGAGGCCGCTTACTGTGCTCTCCTTTGCTCCTGAGGCCGTGGAGTCCTCCATTCAAAAAGCAGCATCTGGCGACTGTTTAAATCTGTAACAATATAAATATTTATCTATATCTGTAATGTCTGCAGTTATATCCTCTACACCTGCATCCATTACTCCATAAAGCAACCCTGACCTGCAGTGCTATCCCAGCTCCTTATCCCAGCTCCTTATCCCAGCATTTCTGAAGGGACTTTCCCATGTCTGTCAGCTCATCAGCACCCACTGCTGCCCTGGGCATAGACCCCCATCTGGCCTCCACCCTGTATCACATGGCCCTGAGCTCCCTTCCCCTCTGAGTTCATGGGGAGCTGGTTCCCCTGACCTGAGAACAGGAGGTGGGATTTTCCAGGTCAGTCAGTCAGACATTCTGAGTCCTCAGACAGAGGTGTTGTGAGCTCAGTCATCCCATACTCAACACAGGCATCAGACCCAGTGAGGAAGATTTGCTGCTACCACGGTGGTTGGGTTTTTGTTGCTGGGACAAATTACTAGACACCCACATGTTGAAGGCAAAAAGGATCGTTGTGACTCAGTTTATGGAAGCTTCAGTTCACAGTTGGCCAGCTCCAAGGCCAGGTGGTCGGGAGAGGAGAAACTGTCCCTGGTGTGGTGGTCGGGGAGCAGTAAGCTGGGTCAAGGGACTCTGGAAGTTCTGTGCTTCCAGACCGTGCTCACGGTGGCCACCTCTCCTTATCAGAAAAACCTGCCAACATCACACCCACTCAGAAATCCTTCAGTGGAGGACTCCAGTGTCACACAGCCATGATCCAGTCCTGTGATCCAGGCTCCTCCCCATAGCCACACTTATGAGTGAATGAGGATTTGGGGGTCATCATCCTGGTATGAGGTTTAAGTGAATGAGGATTTGGGGGTCATCATCATGGTATGAGGTTTAAGTGTGCGCAGACCTTATTCCAGTAGATGATGCTTCTATTCCCCAACTGGCAAGTTGTGCAGGTTCAGGACAAGTGAGTGGGCTCACCTGCTCCAGTCAGGAAGGCTCACTACTGAACTCAGCACAGAGTGACACGCAGGGACACATGACCACCAGGGTCAGTGTTGATGGTGAATGGAGCACAGTGCTCCTGGAGTGGACACATATTAGCCCTCAATGTGGTGATGGTTTTTGTGTACTGAAGAAAAGGTTACTATCAGCTCCTTGAATGGGCAGTGATCATCATTCACCTAACGTAAACATCACCTTTCCTCAGGGCTAAAGACCCTGCAGGAAAAGGGGAGTGAAATTCCTACTGAAGGAGCAATGAGGCAGTCTCCACCAGGCGTGAGGGGCGGTGCTTTGCTGGTGCCTGCACTGGGTCCTATGGCTGATCTTCATGCTGGGCCAGGGAGGACTAGCATTTTTTGAGGTCTGGTGCACCATGAGTCTAGGTGATCAGTGTAAAATTGAACTGAGTGGACACATATGTCTCCTGCTGGAAAGCCTCACAGTGCAAATGCAGCCCTGGTTCAGGATCATCTCACAGCAAGAGCCGTGGGCCCTCAACACACCCAGGGGCTCCTCTGCTTCCCGCACACATGGCGACAGTGGATGGGCTGAGGAGCAGATGGAGCCCACACTGTGACCACTGGAGTTGTGCACTGAGATCTCTCTTACCTGGGGTGACACCTGGCAGAACAGGAAAGGTCTCTCCAGGGAAAGAGCATGATGGGAAAGCTGTCCATATGGTGCAAAAGTGGCTGTGGCAGGAGCTAACCCTGCTCTGGCCTTGAACTAGAGCCATCCACCCTGTGACTCTCCTCCCAGGTCCTGCACACCTGGCAGCTCCTGCATGGTTTGGTTGCAGTAAGGTCCCTGTATATTGCTCCTGTGTAGACCCTTCTGGTGTCACCACAGAGGGTGAACTGTCCCTTTGTCCCTCTCCTGAGAGGCTTTGCCAGGTTACCTCCTGGGAGTTGGCTGATGCCCTGCCTACTCTGGATCTACCTTTCCCCCTGACCTCCTAATCCACCCCAAGGCTCTCTCTGCCCACCCCGGAAACACTTCCTAACACATCACTGTGTGTGCTTTCCGACTGCCTGGATTTCCTGGGAGCACAGGCTGAGGGCTCCTCTGTTCCCTCTGTTGGGGCAGCTCTGCTTTTCCCAGTATCCACAAATATCTGAATTCTACATTTTCTTTTTGTACCCAGTGTTTTGGTATGTTTATTACCTTTCTCTTAATGATTTCTGTTTTCTATATACACAATCAAGCTGCCTTCACATGATGAGTTTTGTAGTTTCTGAAAAGCCACAGCCCATTCTTTAGCCTTCTCAGTCATCAGTGTCATTGTGCTTTGCTGTCATCATGCTGCCTTCATGCCCTTGCCTGGACCTCCAGAGCAATGGAGAACAGAAGCCCAGCGACACAGGTCCTTCTCTCTTCCTAATTCTTGGGGCAAAGACCTCAAGTCTTCCTTTATAAGTAGGAAGCTTCTTCCAGGTTCTCTGTAGATTTCTGTGCAATTCAACTGAGCACTCATCCTAGTATTTGAAATTGTGAACACCTGCTGGATTTCTATGTAATTTTTTTCATCTTTTCAGGCAAACATATTTTTTCTGTATATCTGATAAAATTCACTGATGATACTAGTTACTCAAGCAGCCTTGATTCTTTGGCAAATCCACTTTCTCACACGTTTAGATGCCAGGGTGTGTTGTTGCTACTGTTTAACCCAGGCGGTCCTTGAAGTCATTTTCCTCTAAGGAAAAATAAGGGAGAGTTTCTAGTGGGAACATCATCTTCCCCAACTGCACAAGCTGAGATGATTCCTTCTGTATTTCTTTTGTGAATATTATTTGCCTTTGCAATGTTCTCAGGGCATCATGAACTTTATTAGATTTTAAGGACAAGCTTATATTTATATTGTTCTAATTTAAAGTACTATTGGTTGCTATGATCATTATTTCCTACTTTTTTACTTTGTCAAATTTGATGCCATTTTCAACCAACTGTAAATCTTTCAATATTTTTGTGTCTTTCAATTTTTTTATTTAATTCTGTTTGTACTCTAAAGTATAGATACGTCATGAGCCTAGAGTGTGCTTTTAAACTTATGATCAATTTGATCACATTGTGATTTGCTCGGCTGGGTCTGAGTTATTTTAAACACTAAGTTTTATGTATGGAGATGTATTGATATAGCTGTCTCTTGGACTATAGAATCAGGTGATGTCTAGAACAGCTCAGTGTCCCATGCCAGTCCCCAGGCTGCCTGTGGGCCTTAGCTGAGTGTGCATGGGACAGCTCCTGTCCCTCCTGAGGCCCCCATGTGCCAATTCTTGCACTGTGGGGTCTGAGAGCTCTCTTGTGCTGATGGAAAGTCAGGCAGGTGTACACACTGGGCACAGCTGGGAACTTCTCTTCCTGGGAAGAAGGGGCTGCAGTTGGCTCCTTTCTGAGCTTGAAGCTGTTCGGCTGGGAATAGGTCACTTCCTGGGGGACTTCAGAGTCAGCTGCTTGGAAGGAAAGAGTGTGGAGACCAGAATGAGGGTGCAGTGTGGGACTGCCTGGGGACCTACATGAGATGAGACTTACCTGCCTATTCCTGTGCCTGTCTTCTCCTGTGGGTCTCACCCCCCAGGTCCTGGAATGGCCTTGATGTGGGGCTAGCAGGGGAGACCTCACCACTTCTGTGGGGCTGCACCTGAGTGTGGGTCACTTCCTAAGTGTCCTTGTGCTCAGAACTCTGCAGCAGGGAGACAGTGACAAAGGCAGCTCCTTTACTCCCTTCTGCACCATCATTTGGTCCCACAGGGACCCCAGAGTGAGCACCGTGATAGCAGTCAGCCCAAACACTCACTGAGCAACTCCCAGTAGCTTCACGAGCTCCATCAGAGCCCAGAGACCCATGAGACTGAGCCCTCTGAGCTCTGCACCTGTGTGTTGACACTTCTGTCCTTTATCCATCACCTCCATTGACACTAGATCTCAGCCTGTTCCTGGGCAAGGTGCTGTGACCACATCTGACCTCTCTTGCTGTTCCCTGGCAGGACTGCTCCTCCCTAGGATAGTCACAGGCACGTCCTGTTTTTAGTTCTATGCTGACACACACATACCCAGAGGGTCCTCTCTGCACTGTTACTTGGAGCCCTCCCTGCTCTTCCCACAGGCACTGCCCTTCCCTGCCCTGTGCAGCTCACAGCTGTGCACCGCCTGGATCTTGTGCCTGGCCTGTGCTCCATCACTACTGTCTGTCTGTCTCTTTCTCTGGGATGCCCTGAGGACACAGACTGCTTGGTGCTGGTGGGCATCAGCTACACTCCCAGCCTTACAGACAGGGAACCCTGGAAGAGGCAGTGCTCCCTGCGGGGCTGGTGATGGAGACTGTAGGGAGGAGAGGCCAGACTGCAGGACACTGCTCCTCACTACCTGGGTGGCAGCCTCGAGGGATCTTCAAGAGGTGCAGGGCAGAGACCCAGAAGAGTGTCCTTATCCTCAGGGAGCTCATGGCCTTCTGTTCAAGTGGCACATATTTAAGCAAGGATACTACACAGTGAGGAAGAATGGAGAAAATAGCTGAGTGGAGGAGAGGGTGATTTACCTGGTGGCAGCAGGTATCCTCTGGGGAGGTGGCAGCAGAGTTGGGTCCTGGTGACAAGGAGGCAGCTCTGTGACGCCTGTGTGATGCCCTCGCTCATCTGCCATGGCTTCTCCTGGTTGGTGTCAGACCTGAACTCTCAGCTTTTGGGGTCTTGAGCCCAGCTGCCGATACCTCCGAGTGCAGCCCAGGTCACCCTCTCCCTCCTCACCTGCCTTTCTGCAGGGGCCCTGATGCTGGAGTTGCAAAAGCACAAGGAATGAGAGCAGGAGGAGGGTCACTGAGATCCAAGTGAGAACTTTCAGGTTCCTTCCTTGACTGTGGCCATGAGTGATGTCTAGATTATGAAGTGATTTGTTTAATTCATGACCCTGCCCTGTGTGGGGTTTGCATTCATCACCACAGAAACTCACAATCCTGTGTCATACCACTGCTGTCTCCACCCAGGCAGTCTACAGATGAGAAAATCGAGGACCAGAGAAGAGACTCTCCTGCCCAGGTCCTGTCCACACCTCCACCTGAAGCCCAGGTTTCTGCACACAAGTGGAGCTGTGATGAGGGCTGAGATGGGCTAAGAGTCTCCAGGCAGTGTGAACACAGGATGCTCAGGGCAGAGACCAAGACTCAGCTGCTGTGGAGCTGAGCACTGAGGGTGGTGTGAGGGGGCCCCCAGAGTATTTTAGAGATGAGCCTGGGGTGGCGATGGGCCCTCTTCTTAGAGGCTTGGGCCCAGATCACCCTGGCAATGAAGACAAGAGAAGACAAAGTCCAGGGCTGCCTCTGGGAACCTGCCACTGCTCATGTTCCAAAATCACCTCTGAGGTGTCTCCAACACCCTCTGCTGTCCATGTGGAACTTTCCAAACTGAAATCAAAGTTTGGGCTTAGCTCACCTCAGAGGAGCCCTATTGGTTTAGAGAAAGTCTCCCTTCCAGCTGGAATTCCAAGGGTAAGGTCATGAGAGACCCTTTGAACAGAGAGAGGACAGGAAAGGGTCTTTACATATGACACCTGAAGATCCAGGAAGTTACTGTGTGTGAACATACCTGGGAAATTGTTTGTTACAGGCAAAGCACCTAAATGTCCACCTGTGCCTGGAAATCATGGGGACCACTGAGAATAGGGCCTAGAATTGTCCACTGGGAGGCTGCCATGTGTCCAGGGTGCAGGAGAGCTTGTCTCTTCCTTCCAATCATTATGTCAAATTGGTGCCTTGTGGTACACTGGAGGTTCACCTTGTCTACAGAGGTCACTGCAAGGCTGGGCAGGGCTGAGAGGCTGGGTTTGCTGTCAAATTCTAGGAGAGAAGGAGGCAGCATGTGAAATGGAGTCACACCTCCCTCACTATCCCCAGGTTTGGGCTGTGAGAGGGGGACATCCTTGAGAGAAGAGCCTGAGGATGGGACCCTGAGTGTACTCTTACCTGTCACCACCAGTTCCAGGGCTTCACTGTGTTCAAACCAGCCTGCAGTGCAGCGATAGTAACAGTGATGTCGACCTGCATCATCTTTTCTCATAAATGGGAAGGAGAACTTGGCTTTGTTGCTGAGTAAGTTTGGCTTTTCCAAAAAGCTGTCTTCCTTCTCTGTTCACATGGTACCTTGGGGCCTCCAGGGTCCCTTGACACAATAGGTTCACAGAACTCCCCCTGGGGATCACATAGCCTGGATATGCCTAGAGTGAGGCTTTGGGAAGGAAGGAAGTCTGAGGCTGTATCCAGAACATTCTTTGTATCCTCCATCATTCCGAGACCTCCCCCCATTCCTCCTCCTCATCACAAGCCTGTGTGCCCCTAACTGAGGTCCAGGGGCTGAGGCTGGGGCAGGACACAGACTGATGAGCAGGACTCACCTGCAGATTTTTGTAGCCCCAGACTCAGACTCCGCCCTGGAAGACTCAGCCCTGAAAGAGGAGTTTCCTGTCTAGTCAGAGGTTCCATCTGATGCCTCATCTGATTCCTTCTCTCTTTCCCAGCCTGGTTCCCTTCTCCTCCCAGGTAGAGCAGAACAGTCACAGTAGGCATCACGTCACCTCCTCTAACAAAGGAGACCTCAGCACTGCAGGACACACAGATGAGAGGAAGTGGAAAGTCTGAAACTCTGTAGTCACTCATTCTCACCTCTGTGAACACACCCAGTGGGGACACCCCTCTGTCCATGGGCCAGGATCTACCATCTTCTGGCTTTGGATATGAAGCTCTGTGAGAAATCTCAACCCAGATCTGAGCTCTCTTTTGGTCTCAGACCTTCCCACATGACAAATGTCACAATCATACAGCCTCCATCCTTAGTGGTCACAGAAGCAGGACTCCATCCAGGGCACTCCTTTTCTGAGAGTCTCCTCTGTAATGTCACTCCTGGACCATTTTTTTAAAGAAGTGTTTACTTAGAAGAGCTTCCCAGATTCCAGAAACATCTTGAAGTCTAGAGGAGCACATGGCCTGTGTGCTGAGAGGTGATCTTCGGTGGGACCCAGTGTCTGATCACTCATCCTGCAGGAACAGGAGGTGGAGGGGACCTCTCCCCTCATCAGCTTGCCTCTCTCTATAGTGACTGTCTCCAGCATTTCACTATGGTAACCCCACACTGACTGACACAGAACCTAAAATAAATGTGGGCTCCTTCCTGAGCTCCTATTCCCATTTCTATTTTCATGGTTTTCCTTCTAGGGACCTGAAGGAAATTCTTGTCCTATGTTCCACAGCGAGTCACTGCAGCTGCTCACACACCTGTGCTTTAGGCTGGGCTTCAGTGTCCCTGGGGCCTGGATTGTCCTTGAAGAAAGTGTGGCCCTGTGTGACTAGGAGGTGGCAGGCTGAGCCCATGTGCAGGTCTTTGCTTTCTGTGTGTGCTTTACCATCGGGATGTTCACCTGGGTGTGAGGACAGTGACGGTCAGTGCTGTCAGGGACAGTCAGGGACAGCGTTTGCTCCTGCTGCTCCCTGATGTGCTCCCTTCAGGGCTGAGAGCTGGGCTTGGGCTACAGAGGCTCTGCCTGCCCAGGGTCTGTGTTGGATCCAGGGAGAAGGAGAAGGGCTGCAGGGCTTCAGCACAGCTTGCAGAACAACGTTCTCCAGTGTCCTCAGTGTGAGTAGAGCCTCTGCTCACCAGGACAGCAGCTAGAGCTAGTGGGAGCTCCGGGCTGTGAGACCTCATGTGCACCTGGCGTGAGCATGGTGACTGCTCCCAGACAGGAGGCTCAGGGTCCTCCAGCCAAGAAAGGTAGGGCGCAGTTGCCCCATGGTCCCTGTGTTCCAGTTTGAATCTCCACATGTCTGAGAGCTGCCATAGGTCCCTGGCAGAGGGGACCTGTGCCCAAAGCAGTATGACCAGAGCACAGGAGTCAGGAGGCAAACCTGAAGTTGGAGCAGCATCATCTGACGGATGGATCAGGAATGGTCCAGAGTCACTTGAGCTATGGGGTCCACTGGGAGTGGCTGTGGAATTGGTCTAGGAGTGGAATCTGGAAAAGTGGGGAGGAGCAGGCAGGAGACAGCCTAGAGTGCTGGGGCGGGGTGGAGTTTAACTGAGGTTTTAGTGAGAGCTTAGAGCATCAGAACCCATACAAAAGTGGAGACGGTGAATGCGATGCTCAGAAGCCTTCAGATGGAAAAAGGCACTGTGTGGGGAAGTGGATCAAAGGCAGCTTTTTAATAGTTTGGAGGAGCTCTTGTCTTTTAGCCCACATAAAATTTAAACACCTCATATCTCCCAATAATTGAAAGTACTACAGAAATACTAAGAAAAATTCATGTAGGATGACGAGAATGTATTAAGAAACTTATGGAAAATAACCAACAGAGAACACTGAAACAGACTTTGAAGAGAATTCCCTCCACAGATAGAATGACCATTGTATTTCATGTCAGATGTCACTGATAATAGTGAGGAAGGTAACAGTCACAAAATTTCTCCCGGTGGAAAATTGTTTAACATGTTTTCCCCACATACAATGCTTGGCAGCCACACTCGAGTGTGCAGTGGAAATGTTAAGAACAAAAGTGTAGATGCTTCTATAAGACCTGATTTGCAATCTATTCTCAATCACTTTTGAAATAGAAAACCTATAGTCTGTACCTCTGAGAGGGGAGACAAGAGTGACTCACATTAGAGGGTCCTGGGGTCCTTACAGTCTTCCTCATGTTCCTGAACCCTCCTGTGGACAAGATCCTTGGAGGAAACCTGGCTCAGAGAGATGAATAGGAATCACCTGGGCCGTAGAGCACTGGTATTTCAGCCATGAGAGGCCAAGGAGATGGGGGTACTGAACAGTGAATTGTGCACCAAGGGCCACAGACACTGTGGGGTCCACAGACCCTCCTCAATGAGGCTGAGAGATGAAGGGAAACTGTATGTCCAAACTGAGTGCCCCAGAAATATGGGGAATTCTGTGGGAAGTAAACCACATGCTAATTCCAACAGCTAGGGAGCCCCTAGTTCAGAGTAGTGGGCTAGGGCTTGTTTTGCACACACACTGATTCCAGGGATAAAGGGAGCCTTGGGCGGTCAGCAGAAATCCACTTCCAGAACACAGGGGGTGCAGAGAACAGCCATGGCTCCCTGGCCAGGACACCAGGATCAGGACAGGTTCACAGCCTCAGCCCTGGGGCAAAGTCTCCATCCCAGCAATTCCAGGAGGGCAGGAGGAGTGAGACAGTGCAGGAGGGATTCTGCCTGTTGCCTGATGCCAAGAGACAAATTCATCTTGCCATCAGTGTCAAAAATTATGGCCTGTGTGTCTCTTCCATGACACTCAGCTCCATGACAAAGTGGGCCTGTGATTCTAAATTCCCACCATCAACCTAGAGCAGGAGGGAAGCTGCTGCCAAGGTAAAGGGATGAATTTCTCCCTTTTTACATCACAGCCTCCACTGTAGTGTGGCCTGTTGGCACCTGAGTTCTTGCAGATGGAGAAAATCAGCTGAATTCTAGCTGTCATACATTTGTGCTAATTTTAATGTAAGTGGTGTCCATTGCTAGGCAATGACATGTTCGACACCTGATATACAGAATACATTTCATCACTGTGTGGTTTAATTGGATAGTTTCAAGAAAGAGTGAGCTGCTCATCCCCAGCAAACTCTTCAGTACTATCTCAGGAGAGTTTCAGAAACTTTAGCCAAATATACTGAGAACTCGAGTGTGGCTCACATCCTCACTTGTCTGATGTCACTAATGGAGTCGCAGTAGGCTGGGTATTGCTAAGGACTCTGCAGTGGTAAACACGGTCCACACTGCAGATTTGGTTCTCGCCACTTCAAGAAGAAGCAGCATTGATGTGGAAGAAACCTGCCCAGGAGAGACTCAGGTCCTTGCCCAGGTGCTCTGTGGGCTCAGAGCCCTGGGTGGCCTGGCCTCCACAGGGGCTTGGTGGGTGCTGAATTTCAGGTGATGTTGAGCTCGGTGTACAGTCCTGAGTGTAGAGGGCAGCAGGTGAACGCTGTGGTGAGGTGTCTGTGGTCTCACACCTTTGTCACTTCCTTGGTGTCTTTGGCCTCAGTGTCCTTACAGGAGGAAGAGGAGGGATAAGAGCTCAAGACTACAGCCCTGAAGGCAGCACCATGGGATGTGCATGGCTTGGCATCTGTGGGGAGGTTGTCAGCTAGGGGGCTTCTTTTCTACCTACGATTTGGTCCTCTTTGTGTCATGGTGTCAGATACAGAACAGTGCTCAGTAAGCTTTTTTAGAAATCCAATGTGGAGCTCAGAGATTAAGGTCCCAACCTGTGTGAGCATGGCTGAGCACACAGCATCGCATCATCCCAGGGTAAACAGGGCTTAGCCAAGCTGGTAGAAAAACCTGTCATGACCACATGGGAAAGTAGGAGGACCAGGCTTAGAGAGGAAATGTGGAGGGGCTTCCTTCTCCCAGAGGTGATTACAGCTCACCCCAGAGACCCCAGACTCTGAGTGTCACAAGGTTTTTCAGGCAATTGGCTTAGTACAAGGTAGAGTCGTTTCAGCACCTGAACAGAATGAGACCCTCAGGTACTGGGGCACATTGCCCATGTGCTGCCAGAGGATTCACTGGAACGTCTCCTATGTCACTTGCACCCACCCCATACCTCCCACCAGGGAAGGTCTTTGTGTTTGAGGCATAAGCAGGGACAGTGAGGACAGAATGTGGCTCACAGGATCTGGGCCAGACAACATCCCGGAGAGACAGTCACACCAGAGGTTCCCCATGCCCATGTACACCTTGCTCTCCATGACTGTGCCTGGTCTTGGGTGTTGGCCTGCACTGATCAGATGAGGTACAAACAGTGCATGAACTGAGTCTCCCAAGATTCCTCCTCCAGCCTGGGCCTTGTGTACCCCATGTTATCAGGACAGGCTTTTGCATCATGAAACATCAGCTGCCTTCCCTTCCAGGATTTACAAGACACAGGAGGCTGACTGATTTTGGGCATGATGTTTCTCCAACAGGACCAGAGGTAGGAAATGAGAAAAGCTAGAAAACAAACATGATGTGAGTATCACAGCCCCAGGTCACACTGTGAAAAGTTCAGTGCTTGCTGTCTACACAGGAAGATGACCAGATCCTTCTCACCACAGAACAGGGGGGTCCAGGTACAGGGAAACTTTCAGATGAGGCCCAGGGTGCGACAGCTCTAACCAAGGCCACACCAAACCCAAGGCCAACAATCCAATGCATCCACAGAGCACATCCCGTACTGCTGTAACCGGAACCACAGGGAGACACTGCTGTATATGCACTGCCCTCCGAGAGACCCAGGTGCGATTCTGCTCCTCTGGCAGCATCCCTGGCCACATGAGCATAGTGACCAATATCCAGATATTGACAAGTTATCAAATAAATGCACCCTGTTAATTACATGCATCTTCTTCAAAGCTCACAGTGTATAAGACTATTATGTTATTGATCTGTCTTCCATTTCCACTTTATACTGGGTCACTAGTTTTATGTCTTTGTATATTTCCAGTCTCCTTTGCACACTCTGCCTAAGCTTTCAGCCCTGGTAACTCTATCCTTTGTATGATTCACTATGTCAACTTTTAAAGGAAAACTTTGAAAATTAATTGCTTTCTGTCCACTTAACCATACTTATGCTATCAGTAAAGTGAGTTAAACATCTTTCATGAGCTCATATTTTTGCAAATTCAGTGGTATTTTTAATTGTTTCATTTTTAAAAGAAAATCATGGTGCCTCTAATTTCTCAGAGGCTTTCATATATTTTTATTTGTGTCATTTATTCTTATGAAGAGCACGTTACTATAGTCCATTGAAGGTTTCCATTTTTGAAACTACTAGAGAAGTTTAAATTCTGCTTGATCATCATGATTTTTCACTTTTGACAAAGAGAGTTGCTATGAAGATGAGAACATGGGGCAGGTAGCACACTGAGCCGTGAAATTCTCCTGTCTTCAGCCAGAGGAGACACACAGTGCATCTCTTTAGCTATTTCCTTGTGCCCAGTGGAGAATTTCTGCATCAATCTCCTTATCTTAAAAGAGAACATACTTTGCTCAAAAGAAGAAAGAAAACTTCCTCATCCACAGCTGTGTGAGGTGTGGTCAACATGGTGTGGACAGATCTCCATGGCTCATTCCTCCTGCATCTACATTAGGACCCGTGACCTACATCTCTCCACTTCCCCATCACGACTTTGCTTTATAGCAGTTACCAAAATGGTACTACACACTTGAAATCTGCAAAGAGCCTGAGAGTCAGTGTTTTCAAAGCAGGGAAAAGGAGAAAAGAAAAGACTAATTGGTATCTACAAGTAAGTTGGCGTAGGGTATATCAATCAACTACATTGTAGCAGTATTTTACAATGTAGATGCACAGAAGATATCAACTTCTATGCTTCCTATACATGAAAATCTTCTCAATAATGTGGTAATAAACTCATGATGATGCTGAAAAAAATCTGACTTGAATATTGGGATCTCAAGTGGAACTATTCTGTAATTTTCTTCATTTAGTATTCATAATATATAATTATTATAATAAATATTTACATTAAATAAGTGACTGGGGTTTTCTATGATAAAAGAGAGCTTTCCTCATATGGTGTATTCAAGGTTTTCATTTATTGAGTATTTTGTGGAACTTCAAATTGTGCCCTAAAAACCCTAATATATGCATATTTTTAATTGTTATAATTGTATTTGTTTGAGTAAAACCTATGAGAGGTGTTATGTTGCAGTTTCTGCTACCTCATTCCTTGATGCTTACATTTCCTCCTCAGGCAGTGCAGTCCTGGGTCCTAACACATCAACTATGACTGACTCATCCTCCTCTCTCCCTTCTGGGCATTTGTGTTACATGCACCCAGTCAGGATCGCAGTGTTTCTATTGATAGTGCAGGGACCTACTTTGGAACCTTTGCCATGTTTTTGGACAAGGACCTCTCGTGTTGTATGAACCACATTTAAATGTCCACATCTTCTGAGAAAAAGTGGAAAATGTCTTCACAACTTTTTCTACCACTTGGGTCCACATGGCCCATTCTGGTCATGATTTTCTCTGTCAACTTATTAAAATTGAAGTTTAATGAAAATGTTTCCACAATTTGGTAAATTTTAGTTGCATTCAAAGACTAGTGCATCAGGAAAAATTGGAATATGGCAGATTACAGTTCAAGAGTCTAACACAGCCTCTCTATAACCAGAAAGCCAGACTCCTAGAAAACAATCATTTACCAAAGCATAAAGGAAGACTAGCCATGAGACTCAAGGAAGAGCAATGGAAGGAAACTAGACGTCACAGAGAAACTGGAAAAACAATAAAAGGCAGAGAAAAGATGACATCAACCTGGAATTCTAACCCCAACTCTTGAGAAGGGTTCTGTCTTTGCAAACACAAGGGAAATCTGGACAGGTTTGGCATCTCAGGAGGAACAATGGACTGAACTAGAAAAGGCAGCACCAAGAAAATCCTGTGGTTATTGTCAACTGCAAATACAATATTGTGTTCTACTCTGAAAGTGACTATTTCCACATGACTGGCTAGACCTGGAAAAGACATCCATTGCAGCCTCTATCATATTTGGAAATGATTAATCATGAGCCTTTTGGGGAAGAGGTTAATTGCTTAAAGCTTAACTACTGTAGCAATGAGAAGTCACAATGTCACCACATTCAGGGTTTCTGGGTCACACCTACCATAGCTGCTGGGTGGGAGACAGCACAAGAGACAATCACAGACACAGACTTCCTGAGAAGGTAAAGCAAGGATGAGCTCAGGTCAGGCAGGCAGGACTTAGTGGTCTGTGTCTCCTGTGATAAGCCAGGCTGTTTGCATGTGATTTTCTAGGAGGCTTGGGTGTGAACATGCTGGCATTAAGTCCAGTTGACTGCCTGATCCCACTCCTTGCTGCCTCAGAAGGCACAGACCTTGGAGATCTCTGCATTTCCCATTTGCCAATGTGATGAAGAACATGCTTCAGCTTAGACAGTTGCCACACACTGGGGTGTATGGACAGAGAGAGCTCTGGAGCAAGGGGGTTTCACGAGGTCGGTGGCCATGAAGCTTGTTGAAGTTAGTAGTGACTTGGGGCATAGAGGGTCACAAACACTAGGAGCTGCTGGATTGAACAGCATCATAAAAGGACACACCACATCACTGATTGACCCTGCCCAGTAGGAAGTGTTACAGTGGAGAGAAACTCAACTTACTAGAGGTCTGGTATGAGTTTGTGTTCTCTGAAATCAAAGTATGGATTTTAAGAACAAAAGAAGTTAAGAGTAGAATGTGTTTACTGAGAGAATAAAGCTTCTGTAATAATTTTCCCAAATGGATTGCTAAGGACCCCCGATTTTCTAGGGATTTTATAGAACAAAACCACAAGGTTAGGCAGGTCCAAGGTGGGGAAAACTGGGAACTTGCAAAGTGTGCATGAGATTGGATAGAACTGTGGCCAACCAATAAGATTAGGAGCAGAATTGCTCAGCTAAAATTGATTAAATCAGGGACAAGTGAGGATCAAATCACAAAGCAATCAGGCATGTATATAAAGCAGGGGCTCTGTGCCTGTAGGGGGTTAGGTAACTGGATCCTTCTGACTTCCTCAGGGGGACACAGACCTACTTAGGATATCTGTCCTTGATGTTTTACCCTTAGTGCTTCTCTCTGCAGGAGCGGCTGTGTTGGGGGCCTAGCCTCCCCCTCAGTGGGACACCAGTGAGGCTGAGCAGCCTCCTGCCTGTGTCTCACAGGGCTCAAGGACTGCCGCTGTAGGGAGGGGCTGCAGCCTCAGACTGTGGAAAATATAGAATGAGTGTAGCTGGAAGAGAAATTTTGTGGCTTGTCATCAACTCACCAAAATGCCTCTCCTCTCCCCCACTGTTTCCCATCAAGCCTGGGGACATCACAGAATTCTCATGAGATTAGAAATGAAGCTGTCCTAGAGGTCACATCCGGGTAGCTCCCTGAGGTAGGATACAAAAGCCCAGGCATGAAGAGAAAGCTTTCCCAGGTTGCTCTTCCCAAGAGAACATGGGCCAACACACACTGGGCATACTTTCTAGGGTCCCTCCCTCACAGCCACCCCTGCCATGGCCTGCCTCAGTTTCCCCTTGTCCTGACTGCTGGGAGGAGGGGAGGCTCCTGGAACCCTGCTCAGGAAGGGAAGGCCCATCCTGAGCCCTCCACCTTGTTCACTCGGGACCTTGCTGATGACCCCACTGGGAACTGCCCCTTTGTTCCTCCCCTGAGAGGCTGTCCTAGCCACCTCCTGGGTGTGGGCTAGTGCCCTGCCCTTTCTGGATCCAACTTTCCTCTCTGTCCTCTAATCCTCAGTGATATCCTCCCTCCCACCTAAAAACACTTCCTAACAGGTCACTTTATGTGCGTTCTCACCACCTGGATTTCCTGGGAGCACAGGCTGAGAGTTCCTTTGTCCCCACTGTTGATTCAGGTTTATCTGCTTTTCCCGGTATCCACAAATGTCTGGAGACATTAATTTTAATTCTTTATCCTGCGTTTTGATATGTTTGTTATCTTTCTCCTAATGAATTTCTGTTTTATTGGAACAGAATCAAGCTGTCTTCACATGATGACTCTTTTGGTTTCTCAAGAGTCACAGCCCATTATTTAGCTTTCTCTGTCATCAGTGTCATTGCCATTTGCTGTCATCATGTTGCCTTCAATCCTTGCCTGGACCTCCAGAGAAACACGAGCCCAGAGACACAGTTCCTTCTCTACTTCCTAATTCTTAGGGTAAAGATAACAAGTTTCTTTGTAAGTAGGCGGCTTCTTCCAGGTGCTTTGTAAATTTCCATCCAATTTAATTGCCCTCTCTTCCTGTTATTTGGAATTGTGAACACCTGCTGGCTTCCACAGACCTTTTTTTTTCATCTGTTCAGGTGAAAACATTTTTCCTTTTTCTGTAAATGGAGTAAAACACACTGATGATTTAAATTACTCATGCAGCCCTGATTTTTGGGGCAACTCCAACTTGCTCATATGTTTAGACTTCTGAATGTGTTGCTACTGTTTAACCCATGGGGTCCTTGAAGTCATTTTCCTCTAATGAAAAATGAGGGAGAATTTCTAGTGGGAACAGCATCTTCCCCAACTGCACAAGCTGACATGCGTTCCTTTTGTATTTCTTTTGTGAATATTCGCTTTCCTGTACAGTGTTCTCTGGGTTTCATAACACTAATATACTAATATATATATATATATAATTTTATATATAATTTATATATAATTATAAAAATATATAATTTATATATTTATGTATATATAATTTTAATTTAAATCACCATTGGTTACTATGGTCATTATTTCCTACTTTTTTACTTTGTCAAAATTAAAGCCTTTTTCTTGCACCTGGAAATCATTAAATGTTTTGTTTTTCTGTTTCAGTTTATTTAAGATTTTCCTTTACTCTAAATTATGGATACTTCATGAGCTTGATGTATGTTTTTAATTTTATGATAAATTTAATCAGTTTGTGATGTCCTTCACTGAGTCTTAGTTATTTTAAAACTAACTTGTTAAATATTCAGGTGTGTTGATGTCGCTACCTTGGATTACAGGATCAGGCAACCTCTAGGATACTTCGGGGTCCCACACCAGGCCCCCAGGCTGCCCATGGTCCTTAGCTGGGTGTGCATGGGGCAGCTCCTCTGTCTTCTGAGGCCCTTGTGTGCCAGTCCTTACACTGTGCGGTCTGAGAGCTCTCTTGTGCTGATGGACAGCCAGGCGGGCATACACACTGGTCACAGCTGGGAACTCCTCTTCCCAGGAAGAAGGAGGTGAGTTTGGCTCCCTTCTGAGTTTGAAGCTTTTCAGCTGTGCCCAGGTCACTCCCTGGTTGCCTTCATAATCAGATGCCTGGAAGGAGAAATTGTGGGGACTGGAATGAGTGTATAGTCTGGGAAAACTTTGGGATCTGCAGTAGACAGGACTCACCTTCCTATCCCTCTGCCTGTCTCCTGTGGCTCTGTCACTCAGGTCCTGGAATGGCTTTGACATGGGGGAAGCAGTGGGGATCCTACCACATCTCTGTCTGGAGGGCTGCATCTGAGTGTAGGTCACTTCCTGGGGGTCCTCAAGCTCAGGGCTCTGCAGCAGGGAGACAGTGACAATGGTTGCACCTTTACTCTGCTCTGCACAATCACTGGGTCCCACAGGGGCTACACAGTGAGCACTGTGACAGTAGTCAGCTCAGTCACTCACTGAGCAAACTCCCAGCAGCTTCATGAGCCCCATCAGAGCCCAGAGACCCATGGGACTGAGCCCTCTTAGCTCTGCATCTGTCCTTTATAGGTAACCTCAAGTGACACTGGGACTCAGTCTGCTCCTGGCCAAAGTGCTCTGTCTTCATCTGACCTCACCCTTCCTGTTCCCTGGCAGGAATACTCCTCCCTGGGTCAGTCACAGGCATGTCCTGTGTTCATGTCTCTGCTGAGACACATGTGCTCAGAGGGTCCTTTCTGCACCTTTCCCTGGAGCCCTCTCTGCTCTTCCCACAGGCACTCACCCTTCCCTGCCCTGTGTAGCTCACAGTGCTGTGCACTGCCTGGGTCTCTGTGCCTGGCCTGTGCTCTGTCACCACTGTCTGTCTGTCCCCTGCACTGGGCTGCTCTGAGGACACAGACTGCTTGGTGCTGATGGGCATCAGCCACACTCCCAGCCTCAAAAACAGTGAACCCTGGAGGAGGTGATGCTCCCCGTGTGGCTGGTGATGGAGACTGCAGGGAGGAGAGGCTGTGCTACAGGACTCTGCTCCTCACTCTCTGGGCAGCAGCCTGCAGGGATTTCATGAGGTGTGGGGTAGAGACAGAGAAGATGGTCCTTGCTCTCAGGAAGCTCAGGGCCTTGAAGTCAAGGGGGCACAGATTTAAGCAAGGAGGTTAGTTGGTGAGGGATAATTGAGAAAATAGCACTGTGGGATTAAAGGTGATGGACAGAAGGGAAGATGATTTACCTGGTGGCTGTAGGAGTCCTCTGGGCAGGTGCCACCAGAGCTAGGTCCTGGTGATGAGAAGGAGGCAGCCCTGTGACACCCACATGGAGCCCTCATTGCATCTTCTAAGACTTCTCACGATTGGTGTGAGACCTGGGCTCCTTCAGCTGTTGGGATCTTAAGCCCAGCTGCTGATCCCTCCCTGGGTACAGCCCAGGTCACCCTCTCCCTCCTCACCTGCCTTCCTGCAGCGGCCCTGATGCTGGAGTCGCAAGAGCACAAGGAGGGTGAGCGGCAGGACAAAAGCCACTGAGATCCAAATCACAACTGTCATGTTCCTTCCCAGACCATGGCCATGAGTGACGTCTAGATTATGAAGTGATTTGCTTAATTTAAGACCATGCTTTGTGTGGGGTTACATTTATCACCTCAAACTCTCAGAATCCAGTGACAAGGCACTGCTGTCCTCACCCAGGCAATACACAGATAAGAAAATCAAGGACCAGAGAAGAGACTCTCCTGCCCAGGTCCTGTCCACACCTCCACTTGAAACTCAGGTTTCTGGACACAAGAGGAGCTGAGGCTGTGACAAGAGTTGAGATGGGCTGAGAGCCTCCAGGCAGCCTGGACACAAGATTTTTGGGATGGAGCCCAAGACTCACCTACTGTGGAGCTGAGAGTTGAGGGTAGGGAGATGGGACCCCCAGAGCCTCCTGGTGTGGTGATGGGCCCTGAGCATGGGGGACTGGGAGTAGACCATTCTGGCAATGAAGAAAGGAAAAGGTGGTGTCCAAGCCTGTCCCTGAGCACCCTGCCACTGCTCATGTCTAAAATCAACACTGAGGCTTTTCCAACACCCTCCGCTGCCCATGTGGCAATGTTTAAATTCAAATCAGGGAGCTGGGGTGAGCTCGCCTTGATGGAGCCCTGTTGTCTTAGAGGAAGGACCCCCACCTGGCTGGAATCCCCAAACCATTCTCATTCCAACTGAGAAAAATGTCCCTGGTGTTAAGGGTCTGAGTGACATTTTGAGCAGAGAGAGGACAGGGACAGGTTCTTCCTACCTGAGACCAAAAGCTCCAAAGGGTCACTGGGTATGGACCACACCTGGACTTTTCTTGTCATAGCTGTAACATCTAAATGACCACCTGGGAACAATAATCACTGGGCCCACCGGCAACAGGGTGTGGAACTGTCCATTGGGATGATGCCATGATTGCAGATTCAAAGAGAGCTTGGCTTCTTCCTCAGTCAGAATGAACCTGTCAAATTGTTGTCCTGTGGCACATTGGAGGGTTACATTGGCTCCTGATGCCACCACAGGGCTGGGCAGGGCTTAGAGGCTGGGTTTGCTGCAGTTTCCTAGGAGAAAAGGAGGCAGCCTGTGAAATGGACTCACACCTCCCACACTGTACCAGGGCTGGGCTGTGAGAGGGGACCCTCCTGAGAGCAGACCTCTTCTGAGGGAAGAGGCTGGGGTTAGGAACCTGAGTGTCCTCTCACTTGTCACCATCAGCTCCAGGGCATCACAGTGTTCTTGACCAGCCAGCAGGACTGCAATAATAACAGCAATGTCTCCCTGCATCATCTTTTGTCATAGATGGGATGGAGAACTTGGCCTTGTTTCTGAGTAGGATTGCTTTTTCCAAGAATCTTGATCTTCCTTCTCTGTTCACATTGTAACTCTGGGCGCCCAGGGTCCTTTGACACCATAAGCTCACAGAACTCTCCCAGGGGATCACAGAACCTGGAATGGCCCAGAGAGAGGGTTCCCTGCAAGGAAATCAGAGGCTGGATCCTGGACCTTCTTAGTCCCCGGGATCATTCCAAGGCCTCTCCCTGTTACTAAATCTCAGCCTAAGCCTCTGTCCCCATAACCACGGGCCAGGGCTGAGGCTGGGTGGCACACAGAGTGCTAGGGAGGACTCACCTGTGGGTCCTTGCAGCACCATGTGCAGACTCAGCCCTGGAAGAGTTTCCTGTCCTGTCAGAGGTTCGGTGTGATTCCTCACCCAATACCCCTCTCTACCCCAGCCTGTTGCCATTCTCCTTCCAACCCTGACCTAGGCAGAGCAGAACAGGCATGGCATGCTTCATTTTGCCTACTCTGATGGCTCCACCTCTGACAAAGGAGACCTCAGCACCACACAACATACAGAGGAACGGAAGTGTAAAATGAGATTCTGCAGCCTCTGGTCCCCACTTCTGTGGACCCACCCAATGGGGACAGGCAGCTCCTCCCTGGGCCAGGCTCTGGCTTCAGCAGGCTCAGGATTCAAAGCCCTGTGGAGAAATATCAGCCTAGCTGAGTTCTCCCTTAGTTCCAGACATTCCCACATGGCAAGAGCCCACTCATTAAAGGAAGCACCCGGATTCTGTCCTCCATGGCCTCAGAAGCTGGACGCCAACCAGGACACTCACTATCTGAGAGCCTCCTCTGTACCGTCACTCTGGGCCATTTTTAAATGAGTGTTTACTTAGGAGATTTTTCCTGGTCTCTAGAAATACCTCACGGCCTAGAAGAGCACATGGCCTGCGTGCTGAGGGGGAGATCTTCAGTGGGGACTCAGCGTCTGATCACTCATCCTGCAGGAACAGGAGGTGGGGGGACCTCTCCCCTCATCAGGTGTTCCCTCTCCCTATAGTGACTCTCTCCAGGATTTCACCGCAGTAGCTGCTCTTTGACTGACCCAGCAGCTGATGTAAACGTGTGCTGCTTCCTGTGCTCATGATTCTCACTTCCCACATTCATGGTTTTCCTTCTAGGGACCTGAAGGATGACTCCTGTCACCTGCTCCTGAGCGAGTCACAGCAGCTGTCCCCACACCTGACCTGTGGGCTGAGAGCTCAGCTGGGCTTCACTGTCCCTGGGGCCTGGGCTGTCCTAGAAGAGAGTGTGGCCCTGCATGAATAGGAGGTGGCAGGATGAGGCCCACGTGCAGCCCTTTGCTTTCCCTGTGTGCTTTACCATTGGGATGCTCACCTGTGTGTGAGGACAGTGACAGTCAGTGCTGTGCACACCCGGGAACAGCAGCTGCTCCTGCTGTCCCCCAGTGTGCTCCATCCAGGTCTGAGAGCTCGGCTGGGGCTACAGAGCCTCTGCCTCCCAGCAACTTGTGTTAGAGCCAAGCAGAAGGAGAAGGGCTTCAGGGCTTCACCACAGCTTGGAGAACGACATTGTCCAGGTCACAGGGCTTGGGGAGCAGTGAGTCTGTCCTTTCTGGTGTGAAGAAAGCACTGTGAAAGGTGACAGAGCTGAAAGAATGTGGAGCTCACAAAGACAACAACTGAGCTGGCAGGAACTCATTACTGTGACATCTCTTGTGCACTTCCGGTGAGCATGCTGACTGCTTCCCCGACAGGAGGCTCAGTATCCTCATGTCAAGAAGTGCAGGGATACAGTGGGCCCATGGCATGGTATTCAAGTCTGAGGCTCCACGTGGTCCAGAGGTGCAGATAAAGATGACCTCTTACCAGAACAGTGTGACTAGAGCACAGGGAAGCAGAAAGGGGACCCGAAGTTGGAGCAGCTTCACCTGGTGGAAGGATCAGGAATGGACTGGAGTCACATGAGCTATGGGCACCACTGGGAGTGGCTGTGGAATTGGTCTAGGAGTGGAATCTGGAAAAGTGGGGAGGAGTAGGCAGGAGACAGCCTAGAGTGCTGGGGGGTAGGGAATTTAACTGGGGTTCTGGTGAGAGCTTAGACCATCGGAACCCGGACAGAAGAGGAGACAGCGAATGTGATGTTCAGGAGGAGTCAGATGAAGACAGGGACTGCCTCAGGCAGTTGATCAAGGGCAGCTTTTTAATAACTTGGAGGAGCTGCTGTGGTTGTTGAGTAATAAAGTTTAAACATTTCATATCTCCCAAGAACTTAAAGTGACACAGAAAATCTATGAAAAAAAGTCACATAGGATCAAAACTATATGCTACAAAGCTCAGAACAAATAACCAACAGAGAACACTGAAAAAGACAGTAAAAAAATTCCCCTCCTGAAATAGATTTGACCATTGTATTTTGGAGTCAGGCGATCATCCCTTATAAGGAGGAAGATAACACTTGCCAAACTTCTACCAGTAGAGAATTGGTTAACTCGTTTTCCCCACGTACAGTGGTTGGCAGCTACACTTGAGTGCACAGTGGAAATGATAATCACAAAGTGTAAAAAAATGTTTAAGGTCTTATTTGTAAACTATTCTCAATCACTCTTTAAGAAGATAACACACATGTCTCTCTGAGAGGCTGCTTGTGCTGTGCTGCAAAGCTGAGAGTGTTTGTTGCTGGTGCAGCTTCCTCTTAGCACCAGGTGAGCTGCACCAGGCCCAGCTCCATGCAGTGTCCAGGGAGAGAAAGGGTGTGGGTGTCTGTCTGTCCCTTCTCACTGCATACTCTGCAGCGTGGACTGTGTGTGCCCTGCAGTGTGTGTGGCCGTCCTGCACACAGCAAGCTTGCACTGTGTGGACTCTTCTATGCCCAATAACCAGCATGTGCCCATCAGACACAGGCCTCAGACAGCAGAGGAAGCACCATCTCCCTACTGCCCCAGGGAGATGAGAGTGACTGGGTCACATTGGAGTGACTGGGATACTTACAGTCTTCCTCTGTCGGAGTGGACATCAGCACACTTCCCCAGCATGTGTTGCTGAAACTTGTGAACAGGATCCTTGGAGAACACATGACTCAGAGGGTGAAAGGGAATCACCTGGGCCTCAGAGCACCCATGTTCCAGGCGTGAGAGGCCAGGGAGATCGGGTACTAAACAGTGAGTTGTGCACTGAGGGCTACAGACACCGTGGAGTCCACAGACCCTCCTCCCTGAGGCTGAGAGATGAAGGTGCTTATGGGAAACTGTGTGTCCACACTGAGTGCCCCAGACATGCGGGGAATTCCATGGGAAGCAAACCACATGCTAATTCCAACAGCTAGGGAGCCCCTAGTTCACCATAACAGGACAGGGCTTATTCTGCATTGACACTGATTCCGTGGAAGAAGAGGGATGAAGGGAGCCCTGGGTGGTCAGCAGAAACCCGCTTCCAGAGAACACGGGTTCAGAGAGAAGCCGCAGATCCCTGTCCAGAGGATGCTGGGCTCAGGACAGGTTCACAGCCTCAGCACTGAGACAAAGTCTCTAACCCAGCAATTTCCAGGAGGGCAGGAGGTGTGAGACAGTGCAGGAGGGATTCTTCTTGTTACCTGATGCCTGGAGACAAAGACATCTTGCCATCAATGTCAAATATCATGGCCTGTGAAATTTTCATGGCAGTCCCAGATCCATGAAGAAATGGAGCTGTGGTTTTAAATACCCTCCATGGACTTAGAGCAGTAAGGAAATTGCCACAAATGACAAGGGCTGAATTTCTGCTTTTTGCATTGTAGCCTCCAGTTCCCTGAGGCTTTGAGCTCCTGCATTCTGGCAGATGTGGGCAAAGAGCTGAAGCTTAGCTGTTGTGCATTTATTATAATTTTAGTGCAAGTGGTACCATGAGTAGGCACTGCCCTGTTTCATAGCTCAGATACAGAATACTCATCATCACTGTGAAGTTATACTGGATAATTTGAAGCTAGAATGAGCTGGTCATCTGCACCAAGCACTATGGGATTATCACAGGAGTGTTTCAGAATATTCAGCCACCTGCAGTGGGGTCTTGGGTGGGACTCACATCCTCACACGTCTGACATCACTATTGGATTCACAGGAGGCTGGTTTCACAAAGGGACTCTGCAGTGTTAAACCCAATTCCACTCTGTGCAGATTGGGCTGGTGCCACCTTGACCAGGAGCAGGGTCGCCATGGAGGAAACCTGCCCAGGAGAGACCCAGGCTCTTGCCAAGGTGCTCTGTGGGCTCAGAGCCCGGGACAGCCTGGCCTCCATGTGGGCTTGGTGGGTGATGAGTTCCAGGTGATGCTGGGCTGAGTTCACTGTCGTGGGTGCACAAGGCAGTGGGAGAACCGTGCTGTGAGGTGTCTGTGGTCTCAAGTCTTTGTCACCTCCTGTGTGTCTTTGGCTACAGGGTCCTGACAGGAGTAAGGGAATGGATAAGAGCCCAAGACTCACTCCTGAAGGCAGCACCATGGGATGTGTGGGTTGGCAGCTGCGGGTTGTCTGCTCAGGGAGCTCCTGTCCCACCCACCACGTTGTCCTCTTTGTGCTGTGGTGTCAGATACAGAACAGGGCTCAGTGAGCTTGTTGTTTAGAAACCCACAGTGGATCTCACGGATCAGTGTCCCAACTTGTGTGAGGATGGCTGACCGCACAGCATCACATCATCCCAGGGAAAACAGGGCTTCGCCAAGCTGGGAGAAAGTCTGCTGATCGTTCTTTACAAGCAGGGTTCCAGGCTTGTAGAGGAAATGTGGAGCCATTCTCCCCTCATGGCCATAAGTGCTTTCTTCATCTACATCCCTGTGATATTTCCCTCTCCCAGAGCATTATTATTTCCAGGGCTCCTGGCTTTTGGGCAACGTGAAGCTCACCCAAGCATGGACATGACAGATCTACCAGAACACAATTTCACTTAGAGTGCTGATGAACCTGAATCAAGTTGCCTTTCAAGAATTTCTTTGTTAATAATATTGTATGCTTTGGAGGATAGGCTGAAATCTACAGGAGTCAATGAATAGAAGTCAAATGTGTGATTATTTAGCACAGTTCTCTAACAGAGATTCTTCTCAGACTCTGCAGCAGGAAAGCCCTTTATCTCCTCATCCTGGACAGGCTGGAGATGAGCAGGCAGCTCCTGGTCTTCACAGGAGTTTTAGTTTCCAGCACTGGGGCTTCCTCCTCACAGAGGTGATTCCAGCTCACCCCAGAGACCAGACTCAGAGCATCACAGGCTCCTGCAGGAGACTGCATTGGCACAAGGCAGAACCATTCCAGCTCCCCAAACAAAATGAGAGCCTCACATACTCGGATGCCTTGCCTGTGAGCCAGAGGATTCACTGGAAAGTCTGCTATGTCACCTGCACTCACCATGTATCTCCCACTTTGGGAGCCCTTTATGTTTGAGGGATAAGCAGGGACAGGGAGGCTGTAGCATGGAGGATCCGGATCAGAAAACATCCTGGAGAGACAATCACACAGGAGGTGACCTGTACCTGTGTGGACTGCACCCTCAATGACTGTGCCTGGTCCTGGGTGTTGGCCTGGACCAATTGCGCTGGGCACCAACAGTGCATGAGCTCAGCCTCCCAAGAGACCTGTAGAGCACATGCCACAGGGCAGAATTTTCTACCATGACCCTCTGCTGCCTTCCCTCCCAGGATTTACAGGACATGGGAGGCTGACTGATTTGGGGCATGATGTTTCTTCTGCAAGACAGAGTGCAGGAAACAATAAAAGTTAGAAAACAAACCAGATGTTACTGTCATGGCCCTAGGTTCCACTGCCTGCTGCCCACACAGGAAGATGAACAGCTCCTTCTCACTATAGCCCAGCAGGGGCAGGCCCATGGAGACTCTTAGATGAGGCCCAGGGTGGAACAAATGTAACCAGAGCCACACCAAGCCCACTGCAAACAATAGCATACTGCTGCACCCAGCACCACAGGGAGACACTGCTGTGCACTCACCACCCTCTGAGAGACCCAGAGGTGATTCTGCTCCCCTAGGCAGCATCCACTACCACATGAATATGTATATATTTGTAGAGGGGATTGAACTGACAGCCTTGCACTTAGCAGGCAAGTGCTTGAGGCAGTGAGCTAAGTCCCTGACCCCACATGAACATATTGATCCATATCAAAATGTTGACAATTTACCAACTAAATGTGCTCTATTCATGACATGTGTGTTCTTCAAAGTTTGCAGGATTATATTACCTATCTGTCTTCCATTGAAACTTTCTCCTTGTTCATTATTTTTACTTACTTGAACATTTCCAGCCCTTTTTCCACACTCTGTCAAAGTGTTCTGCCCTGGATGCTGTCATTTTCTTAAAATCTTTGAAAATTAACTATTTTTTGTTCACTTTGCTTTGCTTTGATATCAGTAAAATGAGTAAATTATTTTTTTGTGAAATCATAATACTTTTGGACTTTATTGCTACTTTTCAAGGTTCATATTTTTTACAGAAAATCATGGTGCATTTATTTTTTCACAGGCTAAGATATAGCTTTATTTCTGTCATTTTATGCACAGCTTCTCTTATAAATAGTAGTTTACCATAGTCTATGGAAAGTTTTCATTTTTGACAGTAGTATGGAAGTTCAGATTCTGCTACATCATCATGATTTTTTCAGCTTTAGTGAAGGAGAGCCGCTCTGTAGATGAGCATGGAGTGGGGAGGATGTTGGGTGCAGAGTTCTCCTGTCTTCAGCCAGAGGAGGACACACAACACATCGCTTCAGATCTTTTTCTGTGTCCAGTGGACAAATTCTTCATCAGTTTCCTTTTCTTGAAAGAGAGCATGCTTTGCCCAAAGAAAGAAAGGAAGCTTTCTCATCTACTGCTGCATCAGGTGTGGGCACCATGGTGTGGACAGATCTGCATAAGTGATTCACACTGCATCTGCATTTGGACCTGGGACCCACATCTCTCCACTTTCCCGCCACAGATCTGCATTGCTTTGGTTACCAGCATGGTAATGAATGGTTGAAATCTGCAAAGAAGTTTGAAACTAAGCATTTCCAAAGCATGAAAATAAAAAGAGAAGATACAAATGGTCTCTACATGTGTGTTGGTACAGGGTGTGTCAGTCAGGAAGACTGTGGCAATTTTTACAGTGTAGGTGCGTAGAAGACCTCAACTTCTATACTTCAAATACATCAAAGTCTTATCAATAATGTAATAAAGCTCAGGGAAAATAGCTTTGTGATGTAGCTGGACACAATCTGACTTCAACCACTGGGTCTCAAGATGATCTGTTCTTAGTTTTCTTCATTTAGTGTTCATAAGAGTTAATATTATTTTAAATGCTTATATTAAATGAGGAACTGGGGTTTTCCTACAGTGGGAGAGGGCTTTCCACTTATGGTGTATTTGAGGTTTTCATTTTGTGAGTGTGCTATCGAAGTTTAAATTTTGCCCTAAATCAACCCTGAAATACACATATGTATAGTTGTTATTTGTATTTGTTTGAATAAAATCCACTATAGGTGTCACTTTGTGGTTATTGCTACCCCCTCCCTGGACACCCACATCTGCTCCCCAGGCAGTGCAGTCCTGGGCCCTAACACATCAGTTTTGCCTGACTCATCCTCCTCTCTCCCTCTGGGTGCTGGTGTCACATGTTCCCAGCCAGGATCTCCCTATTTCCAGTGATGGCTCATGGGCCTCTTGGCACCCTTGCCATGTTTTTGGAAAAGCACCTCTCATGTTGTGTAAAGCACTATTAAATGTTCACATCTGTTGAGATGATTGAGAAGTAGAAAATGTCTTCAGAATTTTTTATTTTTAACACCTGGGTCCAAATAGTCCATCCTGGTCAGTGATTTCATCTGTCAACTTATTTTATTGAAGTTTGTATAATTTGGTGATCTTTAATTGCTTTCAGAGACATCAATGTTCCAACAAAAAGATTAGGAGATGACAATTTAAAAGTCAGGTGCATAACACAGCCTCTCAAGGACCATGAAAACTGACAGCTGGAAAACAGTGATATAAGGAAGCAAAAAGGAAGAGGAGCCATGGGGATCAAAGAGGAGAAGAGAAAGAACACTAGAGATCACAGAGAAACTGGAAAACCTGAAAAAAACACAAAGAAAAGAAAAAAGCAGCCTGGATTGCCAACCTCAGCTCCTGAGAAGGGATCCTATCTTTGCAAATGCCATGTAAATCTGGTTAGGTTTTGTGGTCTCAGGGAGAAACTATGGACTGAACTGGCAGTGCTACCCCAAGAAGATCCTGTGGTTCTTGTGAACTGCTAATATAGTGCTGGGTTTTTGTCTGAAAGTGGCCTCCTCCATTTGACTGACTAGAGTTGAAGAAGAACTCTGTTGCATTTTCTGTGATATTTGGCTTTGATTAATCATGAACCATTTGGGGAAGAGGTTAATTGCTTAGGTTTCAACTGTTCCAGGAAGGAAAAGTCAAAGAGTAATTATAGTCAGGGCTTCTGGGTCACCATAGCCTAGGTGTTGAGAGTGAGACAGCCAAAAGCAGTCATAGACATAAACTTTCTGAGAAGTTTAATCAGGGTTGAGCTTTGGTTAGGCAGGCCTTTGCGAGCAAATGTTATCTATCCTAGAGTATATTCTGGGTGTGCTTGAGATGATATGCTCTTGCTCCATCCATGGGTGCATGGCAAGACCGCAAACACACAGGTGAGCTTGCCCACCATCTAGAGGACTACACAATGCTGGTGACTGCCCCAAGCCTGTGACCATGTGGATAAGCCCATCCTCTGTCCAAGGAACAATGCAAGGGTGGCGGTATCCTGAGCAACACAGTATTGCCCCAGATAAGGTGTACACAACAGAAAAGTGGGACTCTCATCATGGAGAAGAGCCTTCAGCAATAGTAATAATACCAACCAAATGTTGGTTGACTTTAGTAACCCTAAGCTCATCAGCCTGGAAAGAATATAAGATACACCAACTAGCCCTGCAAAAGGAATTCAGATGACCCATGCCTGCTCTGCACTGCATGACTGGTGACTGGGGGAAAGCCAGCTACACTGTGGGACCCTGGCTTAAGCTCACACAATGCACAAACAAAACTAGTAAGTTTGAAACCCCAAAATAGAAACTAAAAGGCAGTAAGTTAGATGAACTAGAATTTTGCTTAGGGACAAAGACACAAGGAACAGAACTAGAAAATGATAAGACAAAAAATCAAAATGCAATCTGAGATGTCCAGGCCACCCAAAACACGTGACACCAAAAAATTTGGAAGATATGTGCTTGAAATTTCTGAAAAGATAGCAAGTGAAGTAAAGAAACAAACCCATGAGGCTATTCAGGAAAACATATCAGAAATAATTTTTCAGGTAAAAAAAAAAGAGCTGATATCCATAATGAGGCAATTGCTCAGCATAACTAAAGAAGACATAGTTTTAAAAGAAATAGAAGAACATAGAAAAGTGATGGAAACTTTGAATGAACAATGTAGGAAAGAAATAAAATGCATGAAAGAGATTCAATGGATAACCAGGGAATGAAAATTTCCACTGAAAGCTGGAAAAACTTCATGAACAAAAGTGAAGATACTCTCAGACCTTGAAGACAGGATCCTGGCTAGTGATCACAAAAGGAAAGATTACTTAAGAATAGTGAAGGACTATGAACTAACAATTCAACAGTTCCAGGATGAAGAAAAGAAAAATAATGTAATTTGATTGGTGTCATTGAAAAAGCAGGAGTCAACACAAATGACATAATAAACCTATTTGCAGAAGTAATACACAAAACTTTCCAAGCATGGGAAGAGAATCTCACATACAGATAAGTGCGGCATATCTGACACCTAACAGCCATAACCAACATCTACATCCAGATTTGTAATAAGCAAGAGCCCAGAAATTCAGCCCAAGAACAGAATATTAAAAACTGTTAGAGAGAACAAACAGAGATCATCTGTAAAGAAAGTGCATTGGAGTCATGGCTGATTTTTCAACACAAATCCTCAAGTCTAGAAGAGCTTAGAGTGAAGTGCTTCAAGCCCTTAAAGAAAACAATTTCTAACCCTGATTGATGTACTTTGCAAAACTGTCTATCTTGTCTTTTTTTCTTTTTGTTCAGGGTTTGAACTCATGACCTCACTTTTGCCAGATAGGTGCTTGTGCAGTTGAGCTAAATCCCTGGTGCATGTCTTTCAAAGTTAATGGAGAAGTAAGGTACTTCCATGACAAACAATGACTGAAGAAATTCATGACCAGAAAACCACCAGTACAAAGTGTACTAAAGGGCATTCTAAATAGCAGGAAAAATGACCACAATTCCGAGAACATCAAAAGACCAGGGATTTCACACAGTGGCGTAAGCACCTGCCTGGCAAGTGCAAGGCCCTGAGTTCAATCCCTGGTACAAAAAAAAGTATATTTTACCAAGAACAACAACAGAAACAAATCACCAGGCAGGCACACAATTAACCAAAAGGAAAAGCAGGGAACCAACAACAGGAAAATAACATGACAAAGATAAGCCACTACATATCAGTTGTACCCATCAATGTACATGGCCTCAATTTACCAATAAAAAGAAACAGAATGGAAGAATGGGTCAAGAAACAAGAACCATCAATATGGCATAAATAAGAAATACATTAACTGAAAAAGGAACTCATAGACAGAAAGTCAAATGTTAGAAATTATACTCTATGCAACACAAACCCAGGAAAAGCAGGTATAGCTGTCCTGCTTGCAGACAATGTGAACTTCAAATCAAAAGTGATCAAAAGAGAGACAAAGAAAGTCATTACATACTTGTTAGGGGAGAAATTCATTAGAAAGAGATAACAATTATGAATATATAGGCACCAAATTCAGGACCACCCAACTATACAAGAAAATATTAATAGACATGAAAACTCAAATTAGCAATAGTAATTATAACAGGGAAACTCTGGAAATAGATCACACTGAAATAGATCAACTAGACAAGATAGCACCAAAGAAATAACAGAACTAAATCAAACATGTGAACAAATCAACTTAGTAGAAGTTTATAGAGTGTGCCAGAAAACAACATCATATTATACACTGTCAGCCTCACACAGGTTGTTCTTTAAAATAGATCATACACTAAGCTATAAAACATGCTTATGTAAATGCAAGGAAATTGAAATCACCCCATGAATATTGTCTGATCATAGTGCAGTGAAATTGGAAATGAATCAGAAAAAAATCCATAAACACATGAAAATTAAATAACAGCATTATGAAGAACCAGTGTGTCACTGATGAAATTACAGAACAAGTTAAACAATATCTACAATCAAGTGAAAATGCACATACAACATACTAGAACCCATGGGATGCAATGAATGCAGTCCTAATAAGAAAATTTATAGCAGTGAATTCTTACATAAGATGAAGTGAATGAGCAAAAATAATCTAATCCTGCACCCTGAGCTTCTAGAAAAAAAAGAGTAAATTGAGCTTAATGCCCACATAAGGGAGGAAATTATAAGTATCAGAGCACAAATTAACATGATGGAGACTAAGAAAACAATACAAAGGATTAATGAATCATAGAATTAGTCCTTTGAAAGAATAAACAAATGATAAATTCCTAGCAAACGTATCAAAAAAGGAAAGAAAAAACTTAAATTCATGCATTTAGGAATGAAAAGAGTAAAATTCCTGTGGATCCTGTGAAAATTCAGATCATCAATATCTACTTTGAAAATGTTTTCTTTTTTTTGTTTTAGAATTGATTCTTTTTTTAATTTAAAGAGAAACAAAAGCATGTAAAGTGTAGAGATAATACAGAATTCCAAAAAAAGATAAACAATAAGAAATCACTAGTGAATAAATTACATATTGTCCTCTTAGAAATAGTTGTTCAAGTTACAAAATTAAAGCATACAAAGTAGATATTCAAACAGTGAGAGTGTAAACAGCTGCGCATGCAAGAATCTCTATATGTATTTCTATCCTTTCGATTAGAGGGAAAAACAAAACTTAGCAAGACAAAACAAAACAAATTCCTATAAAAACATGAAACCAAAATGTGATATAAAACCACAGTACAAGGTAATCTACAATGATTACTGTGTTGTTTCTTATTATCTTCAATAGACTGTCTATATCATCAGGCATAATTAAATATAGCAGTATGATTGAGTAAAGCAGTAAATAACAATATTAGTAAAAATAAAACATTGTAGATAGTATAAAACTTCAAAGGCAGGTAATAATCAAACCATAGTGGATATTCTAGTGGATCTTGTCATCTTAAGTGCAGTTGCCTATACTCTCAGATTTGATACTATCAATCATAACAGCTTTGAATAAAATCTATCAATACAAAACAGCGATCCAACAAACCAGATTTAATTATGATCAGTTATGGTAAAACAGTGTAGGTTTTACAGAGCTTTAGATTAACTTAATAGGAAATTAAGGATGACTATTGTACTATATCCTGTTATTTTTGGGATTGCTGTCTGTGCCCTCAAATTTAGTACAGGTAGAATGACTAAAACAGAATATAATAGATCTAAGCAGAGTAGTGTGAGAAATGTGGGTTTTAAATCCTGGTGCACTGTTAACAATATAGTGTATCAAGGCCATTCTAGTTATCCTTCTCTGCCTCATTTCTGCTATGCTATTTTTCTGCCTTTGTTTGTCTAGTTTTCTCTTTCATTCTACTTCCTCCCCACTGATTGAGGCCTTTCTGCCACTGTTCCTAAAATCCTGGTATTTCTTTCTCTCTCTCTAGAATGTCCTTCAGTATTCTCTGCAGGGTTGGATTGGTGGTCACAATCCAAGCCCTGAAAAAAAATAACCTCCAGCCCAGATTGATGTACCCTGCAAAACTGTCACTAGAAATTAATGGAGAAACAAGATGCTTCCATGACAAAGAGGAACTAGGAGATCTGTCCTAGTCTATGTCTGGGTGCAGATCTGCTTTGGTTGTAGGTGGCTGGAGTCCTGTATGCCTCACATAACCAAATGTCATTTTCTTTTCCTATACTTGGGAAGTTTTCCTTAATTATTTCCATGAATAGCCTTTGTAATTCACTTGTATGCATTCCTGCTTCTTCATTCATGTTTCTTATTCTTAAATTATAGATTCCCTTGTCATCTTCTAGCCTTTGTATTGTTACTGCCTGTTTCCTTGTTATTTTTAAGAGATCTTTCCTTTCATGATCACACACTGCCAACTTGTCTTCAAGTTTTGATAGTCTATCCTTAGTTTCTTTTAAGGAGTTTTGCCAGCTTTCAATGGAGTTTTTAATTTCCTGGTAGTTTCTTTGAATCTGCTTCATGTATTCTATATTTTCTATATATTCATCAAATGTTTCTCTCCTTTTTTGTGTGTGTTCCTCCCTTCTTTCATCTGTATCATCCTGAGAGATGCTTTCTGAGAGCATTTCTTTTATTACTCTACTCATATCTTGCTTTACCTGATTTAATATGTCAGTTTTGAGCTCATCTACAAGGTCCAAAAGATATCTCTTAATGTCCATTGAAACCATGTCGGATGTTGTGTGCTTGCCGCCCTCAGGTTCCCTTGTTTTTCCTTCTACTGGATCAGCGCTCTTAGTGTTCTGGGCTGGGGGCCTCCTCCTGCCTCTCTCTCCTGTCATGGCCCTCGCTTCCTCCACATGGGTTACAGTGCAGGTCCCAGCCACCTTCCCTGTTGGCTCCATTTCCTCTGAAGCATGCTGGGAGGGACCTACGCCCTCTCCTGCCTGCTCTTGTCACTTAGGTGTAAGCAGCAGTGGTGTTTGCCTTCCCCTCCCCACTGGGCCAGCCAAACTGCAGGTGACTTCACCCTGTTAATGCATGCTAGGCACAGGGAATTGATTTGGCACAGTTCATTCGGTCCCAGCCAGGGGCACAGCCCAGTCCAAGCAAATCCCACAAATCTGCTTTTGGGAGGGAGGAACCAACTGAAGTCACTGTCGCTCCTAGTTCAGGCTCCTCCTGCCTGATTCCAACATGTCACCCATTTGGTTGTGCCCTTCCCATGGAGGGGTCTCATTCCCACCACTGACCGGGGATTAATGAAGGTCCCTTCACCGGCTCTGATCTCCACTGGGCTCACCAACCCCTGACTTCAACGCTGCTGTGCTTCCAGTGAGTGGCAGCAGGAATGAGTTTGGGCGGCTCTGCCAGCCTGTGCAGATTCAGGCCTTTGCAAACTTGGCAGGTCCCCGCGAATGAAAACGCTTTGTCCCATAATTTTTAGCTGTTTCAGTTGTAGTCCTGAAGTATTTGATGAGCTTTTTTATGTTTTCTTCCTGTGTCAAGAGGATCCATCTCCAAAAATGTTTTCTTGACAGAATGAAAAACACGGAAGCTGATGGATTTGGAGAAATGTATTAATTGCCAAAACTGAATCAAGAAGATGTAAACGTTCTGAATAAACAAATGTCAGTTAATGAAATTGAAAATGTCAAGAAAAACTTACTAACAAAGAAAGGCCAAGTCCTGATAGATTCAGAGCTAAATCCTACAAGAAATTTAGAGAAGATTTAATGCCAACAACTCTCAAAAATTTTAATGAAATTCAAAAGGAGGCAATTCTCTTTACCTCATTCTTAGAGGCAAGTATCACCCTGATACCAAAACCAGAGAAAGACCCAACCAAAAAGAGAGAACTACACACTGGTCTTTCTAATGAACACACATGCAAGAATTCTCAATAAGATAGTAGCAAACACAATGTAGCAAATCATCAAGCAGATTACACACCACTACCTAGTGGGATTTATCCTAGGAATGCAAGGATATTCCACATAAACAAATAAATAAATGTAATTCACCATATCAGCAGAGCTAAACAAAAAGCTACATGGTCATCTCAATAGATGCATCAAAGGTTTTGAAAAGTCCCACATTAATCCATCATAAAAAACTGTACAGATGTAATAGATGGTCTTAAACTCAATCTGACAAAATCCATCTATGACATAGTAACCACCAACATCATGCTAAATGGACAAAAACTGAAAGCTTTCACTCTAAAATCAGGAGCAAGACAAGGATGTCCACTATTACCACTCCTTTTCAATATGGTGCTGGAAAAATTAGTCACATAAATTAGATAAGAGGGATATAAAAGGAATAAGGATGGGAGAGAAAGAGGGTAAATTATCATTATTCACAAGTGACATGGTACTCTACATAGAACACTCCAAAAACCACAGCTAAAGACTACTATATTTAATAAACTAATTCAGAATCATATCAACACTCAAAAATTAATAACATTCCTGTATACAAACAACAAACTCACTGATAGAGAATTTAGCATATTCTCAAAATGAAATACTTAGGAATCAATCTACAAAAGGAAGTAAAAGATCCATATATTGAAAATTGCAGTACTCTGAAAAAGGAGATCAAGAAGCATATCAGAAAATGGAAAGATGACATTTTCTTATGGATAGGAGGAACCAAAACTGGGAAAATGGCCATACTCATAAAACTGCTATGTAAATTTGATGCCATTCCCATCAAAATACCATTAGAATGCCTCACAGATCTAGAGAAATAAATCCAAATGATCATCTGGAAGCAGAAGAGACTTACAATAACAAAGGCAATCCTGGACAACAAAAGCAAGGCAAGAGACATTAAAATCTCTGACTTGAAATTATTCTATGAAACTACTGTGATAAAATCGAGTGGTAATGGGAAAAAAAAAAAAAACACCAGACCTGATGACCAGTGCAACAAACTAGACTTTGCAGACACAACTAAAACACACTCAGCTACCTTGTCTTTAACCAAGGGCCCAAACATTTTTGCTCGAAGAAAGATAGGCTCTTCAATAAATGGTGCTAGAAAATCGGCTTTCCACGTGCTGAAGATTAAAACTAAGCTCATGTCTATCATCATGCACTAAACTAGTCAAAATGGATCAAAGACCTGAATATTAAAACAGAAACAGTAAATCCACTGGAAGACAAATTAGGTAGAAATCTTAAAGACATAGGGATAGGCAGAGTGTTCATCAACAAATTACATAGGAAATAATCCCAGAATCAACATCTGGTATCTCATCTTCTTTAAAAGATTTTGCATATCAAAAGAAATCACCAACATAGTGAAAAGACAATCCACATAGTGTGAAAAAGTTATAGCCAACTGTACCTCCACCAAAGGACTTCTATCTAGAACACATAAAGAATTTTTTAATTATATTGCTTTGAAGTCTTATAATGTTTTCTTTCATAGGTTGGAATGGTTTTATTTCATTTTGTTTGATCTTATTATGTGTGATGAACCCAAAAGACCTAATCCAAAAATGGCCATCTGAGATGTATAACCATTTATCGGATAAAAAAATACAAATGGCAAATAAATATATGAAAAACTGTTCAACATCATTGGTCATTTGAGAAATGCAAACTAAAACAACACTGAGATTCTATCTCACTCCCAAAAGAATGGTTCATTAAGAAATCAACCAATAGCAAAACCTGGAAGGGCTGTGGGAAACAGGAAAACTTCTCCACTCTTGGTATGAGTGTAGACTGGTACAACTACTGTGTAGATTGGTATCACAGTGGAGATCACAGTGGACATCACAGTGGAGATCTTCAAAAAACTGGGATTGGAGATCCCTTTTGATCCAACAATTCCCCTTCTGGGAATTTTCTCAGAAGAATTAAAAGCATCATGCCACAATCATATATGTGCACACAAGTTTATGGTAGAACAATTTGTAATAGTCAAATCTTGGAAACAACCCAAATGCCCATCAACTGAAGAATGGATAAAAATAATGTATTGTTTTTATACAATTGGGTTCTATTTAGCTCTAAAAAAGCTAAAACTCAAGGCTTTTACAGATAAGTGCCTGTAACTTGAGACCATACTCATAAGTGAAACACATCAAATGCACATATGTAAATATGGGATTGTTTCCCTAGTATGGAAAACTAAAAGAGTAAATAAGATCCCAGATATATAATAGAAATTGTTAAAGAGAAAGGGGAAGAAACTGCTCAAAAGGAAAGAACTGCAATGAAGGAAAGAAAAAAAGAGAAGAGATAATGAGATAATAATAATAATAAATGTGTGTGTTTATATATACACATGATAAAATAACTATGCTACTAATATCTACTAGTTCATTGAAAAGAATGGCTTGTGCTTACATTGCTTGATCAATTTCTCATGTCTTTAACTTGTAATATGAATACCTACTTTTAGGTAACAATGCACAATATACTAACAATTGTTAATATCCTAATTTCTTGTTTCAAAAAATTTTATCATGATTTTTATGTTTTTATTTTTATCTTTTTTTAAAATTTCATTTTACAGAGAATAAAACAAAAGAGGACAGAATAAAGCAGATCAGAACAGAACAATGCAAGCAACACAGCACTTCACGAGACAATTGGATATAAACAGTAGCTACCATAATGTCTCCTTCTTTGAATTAGTTGAGCATAGCTTCATACACAATAATACCAAACATAACAAAATAGAATAAAACCATTCAAGAGAATGAAAGTATTGCAAGGCATTCTGAACCAAATAACAGAAAATGAACAATGGCTACTATAATATCTCATTTTCCATAAAAATTTGTTTATACTATCATACATATTAGAATTCAATAAGACACAACATGATAGAACCAATGGTAATAGAAGAACAAAGGCATTTTATGACTTTAAAGCCAGATGATATTAAATCAGCAACGGCTGCCATAATATCTTGTTTCCTTCAAAGCAACTGTTCATATCATCACACAGAATAAGATCAAACAAAACAGAATAAAACCATTCCAACCAAGGAATGAAAACATTATAAGACTTCAAAGCAATATCATGGAACAATGACTACCATAAAATCTTGTGTACTCTTACCATTTCTCACAGTAGGGAGACTATACATTACTTATATATATGAGTTTGATTTATTTTGCTTATTAGTATGGTCTCAAGTTGCATCCATTTATTTATAAATATCTCAATGTGATCATTCTTTATAGTTGAGTAGTTCTCCATTGTATAAAAGTACTACTTTTTTTATCCATTCCTCAGTTGATGGGCACGTAGGTTGTTTCCAAGATCTGGCTATTATAAATTGTGCTGCTATAAACATGGGTGCACATATATCACTGTATATGATGTTTTCAGTTCTTCTGAGACTATGCCTAGAAGTAGAATAGCTTGGTCAAAAGGGACTTGCAATCCCAGCTTTTTGAGGAATCTCCAGACTGACCCTCACAGTGGTTGCACTAGTCTACACTCCCACCAACAGTGCAGAAGAGTTCCTTTTTCCCCACAGCCTCTCCAGCATTTGTTGTTGGTAGTTTTCTTGATCTTGGTCATTCTTTCTGGAGAGAGATGGAATCTCAGTGTTGTTTTAATTTGCATTTCTCTAATGACTAATGATGATGAACATTTTTCCATGTATTTATTTGCCATTAATATTTCTTCATCTGAGAACTGTGTGTTCATTTCAGATGCCCATTTTTGGATTGGGTCATTGAATTTTGGGGTCTGATTTTTTAAAATTCTTTATAAGATTTATGCAGAACTCCTTTGTCTGAAGGGCTGTTCACTAAGATTTTTTCCCAGTTTGTGGGTTTTCTTTTTACTATGTTGGAAATTTCTTTCAATGTGCAGAAACTCTTTAATAAGATGTGATCCCAGTTATTCATTCTGGGAAGTAATTCCTGTGCAGTTTGGTTGTTGTTCATGAATTCTCTACCTACCCCTATGTATTCAAGATTTTTACCTACTTTATCTTCCAACAGATTTAGTGTTTCTGTTTTAATATTTAGATCTTTGATCCATTTGGATTTTACTTCAGTACATGGTGATAGTCATGGGTCCAGTTTTGTTTTTCGGCATATGGATAGCCAGTTTTTCCAGCACCATTTATTAAAGAGACAATCATTCTTCCAGTGAACATGTTTGGACCCTTTATCAAAGATAAGATGGTTGTGTTCGTAGTTATGGTTGTATCTTCTAGTCTATTCCATTGATCTTCAGATCTGTTTTTATTCCAGTGCCATGTTGATTTCATTACAGTAGCTTTGTAGTATAACTTCTAGTCAGGGATTGTGATGCCTCCTGCCTTGCCTTGTTGCTTAGAATTGCCTTTGCTATTCTAGGTCTCTTCTGGTTCCAGATGAATTTTAGGAGTGATTTCTCTAGATCTATGGGGTATGTTAGTGCTATTTTCATTGGGATTGCATTGAATCTGCATAAAAATTTTGGGAGAATGGCCATTTTCACAATATGTATTCTTCCTATCCATGAACAAGGGATGTCTTTCCATTTTCTGAGGTCCTCTTCAATTTCTTTTTTCAGGGTGTTATAATTTTCCCTGTATATCTCTTTTACTTCTTTCGTTAGATTAATTCCTAAGTATTTCTTTTTTTTTTTTTTGGATGCTAGTGTGAAGGGTGTGGCCTCCCTTATTTCTCTCTTGGTGATTTTGTTGTTAGTGTATAGGAATGCTCTTGATTTTTGAGTATTGACTTTGTATCCAGCTACGTTGCTGAATTTAGTTACCATATCTAGGAGTCTTTCAATGGAGTTTTGGGGGTCTTCTATGTAGAGTATCCTGTCATCTGCAAATAATGATAGTTTAATTTCCTCTTTTCCTATCTTTATTCCTTTTATTTCTCTCTCTTGTCTAATTGTTATGGCTAGTTTTCCCAATACTATGTTGAATAGGAGTGGTGATAATGGACATCCTTGTCTTGTGCCTGATTTCAAGGTAAAGGCTTTCATCTTGGGCCATTTAATATGATGCTAGCTGTTGGTTTGTTGAAGATGGCCTTCATCATATTGAGGTAGAGACCATCTATTCCAATTCTCTGTAAGGTTCTTATCATGAATGGGTGTTGGATCTTATCAAAAGCTTTTTCTGCATCTATAGGAATTATCATGTGATTCTTACTTTTGGCTCTATTGATATGGTGGATTACATTTATTGATTTACATATCTTGAACCCCTGCATGCCTGGGATGAATCCCACTTGGTCATGGTGTGTAATCTTCTTGATGATTTGCTACATCCTATTTGCCAATATTTTATTGAGAATTTTTGCATCTATGTTCATTAGGGAGATTGGCCTTAGTTCTCTTATTTAGATGGGTCTTTCTCAGGTTTTAATACTAGAGTAATATTTATTTCCAGGAATGACTTAAAGTTGCTTCCCTTTTGATTTCATTGAAGAGTTTGAGGGGTATTGGCATTAAGTGTTCTTTGTATTTCTTGTAGAATTCCACAGTGAATCCATTTGGGCCTGCACTCTTCTTTGTTGCTAAGGACTTAATTACATTTTCAATTTCATTAATAGAAATTGGGTTATTCAGCAGTTTGACATTTTCTTGATCCAGCTTTGGTGGTTTCTAGGAATCTGTCCTTTTCTTTTATGTTATTGAACCTATAAGAAAGTAGAGGTTTTCAAAATAGGTGTTGATGATCTGTATTTCCACAGAGTCTGTAGTGATTTCACCTTTTTCATTCTGTATTGCATAAATTTGAGTCTTTTCTGTCCTTTTTTATTTAGGTTGGCTAGGGGCTTATCAATTTTATTTATTCTTTCAAAGAACCAACTCTTTGATTCACTGATTCTTTGTATTGTTTTCTTAGTCTCTATTGCATTAATTTCTGCTCTGATCCTTATAATTTTCTGCCTTCCTTTGGTATGGGCTTGGCTTGGTCTTCTATTTATAGATGTTTGAGGTATAGTATCAGGTTGTTTATTTGTATTCATTCTGTTTTCCTAATGTGGGAACTCAGTGCAATAAATTTTCCTCTGAGGATCACTTTCATTGCATCCTATAGATTCCAGTAAGTTGTATTTGTATTTTCATTTCCTCGTAGATATTGTTTAATTTCTACTTTAATTTCCTCTGTGACCCACTGATTTCTCAACAGTGTATTAGTCAATTTCCATGTATTTATGTTTCCAGTTTCTTTTATCATTAATTTCTAGTTTTGTGGCACTATGATCTGGGTTAGTGATGGTCCTAAACACTCCCAATGTCCATGAAACCACTCAAGGCTAGTCCAGTGTCCTAGGGGGCTGGGTGGGCATCCAAGCACCAAAAGTGATGTCCCAAACTCTCCCAGGACCCACCCCAGAAGGCTGGAACTGACCTCACGGCACAGGCCTAACTCCCCTCTTTGGGTGGACCTGGTCCCCTGGTTGAATAAAGGTTGCTATTAATGGTCCACTCAAGCCTGAGAAACCTCTCCAGGCTAGTCTAGTGTCCTAGGGGGCTGGGGTGGCACCCAAGCACGGGGAGTGATGTCTCAAACTCTCCCCGGGCTAGCACAGGGAAGCTGGAACTCAACTCACGGTGTGGACCTGGCTCCTCTCAGTGGCGCAGGCCTCTATTTTTATCTTTTTCAAAATAAGAAAAGATATGTTTCTTTTTAATATAATGGAGTACTACTCAGACATATAGAATAAACTTGAGGCTTTTATAGGTAAAATAATCCAACTCAAGACCATACTCTTAAGTGAAATAAATCAGGCCCACATGTGTAAACATTGTATTGCTTCACTGGTGTAATAAACTGGATGAGTAAATAAGATCCAAACTGTAAAATAGATATTGTGAATTGGGACAGAGCATTTCAAAAGAACAGACAAACTGTGATGGGGGAAAGGGAAATGAAGGAATGGAAAAAGAAGTATTTTCTACAAGACAGTTTAGATAGTTATACAGCTAGTTTCTCTGAGCTCATTGAGAATAAATGTTTATGCTACATGTTTTGGTAGAATTTTGGGGATTTTCTATGCAGAGCATCATGTCATCCACATATAATAATAATTTAACTCCTGCCTTTCCTATCTTTATTCTTTTTATTCCTTTGTTATATCTAATTGATCTTGCTAATATTTCCAGGACAATGTTAAATAAGACTTTTAATACTGAACATCCTTCTCTTGTCCCTAGTTTTAGAGTGAAAGCTTTCACTTTTGACCATGTTGTATGAAGTTGGCTATTGGTTGGTCACAGATGGTTTTATCAGATTGAATAAAACCATCTATTTTAATTTCCTCTACTTTTTTTAAAATTATGACTGGATGTTGGACTTTTTCAGACACTTTTTCTGCACTTATTGAAGTGACCATATGGTGTTTGTCTTTGACTCTCTTAATATGGTATACTACATTTATTGTTTTGCATATGTTGAACTATATCAGAATCTCTGGAATGAATACTACTCAGTAATGGTGTGCAGTCTTCTTGATGATTTTCTACATTCTCTTTGCCAGTCTCTTATTGAGAATTGTTGCATCTATGTTCATTAGCAAGATCAATCTGTAGTTCTCTTTATTGGTTAGATCATTTTGTAGTTTGGTGTCAGAGAAATACTTGCCTCCATTGTTAAGTTTGAGAGTATTTCTTCCCTTTCAAATTCATTAAAGAGTTTGAGGAGTAGTGTCATTAGATATTCTCTAAAATTCTTTTAGAAATCAAAAGGGAGAGGGTGAGAAGATGGCAGATTGATAAGTAGCAATATAAAGAACCTCTCTGAGAGAAATGGCTCAGATGCTAGAATTTAACACCATGGAGAAGATCAGATGAAAGGAGAGGGATTCTCACGACCCAGGAAGAAACTAAGAAAAAAGAAAAAAAAAGAGAGAAAAACATGGATGGAAAGCTGGAGCCAGATGTGCTCTCACCAGAGCTGGTCCCACAGTGTGCCAGGCACTGCTGGAGTCTGACGACTCGAGGTCATGCTGAAATCAGGGGTTGGCAAGTCCAAGGACCTTGGCAGGAGGATGTGTCACAATTGAGAAAGGAGCTGGTGTGGAGATCTGCAATGGCCAATGGTGAATGCTCAGAATTTGGTCCACCTGTGGGAGGGAATGACTGGCTTGGAGACATTTTGGAATTGGGAAGGACGGGCCTAAACCTGGAATGTTAATGGCTTCAGTTGACCACTCCTGGCACAGAGTAGATTGGTGGGAACTGCTTAGACTGGGCCATATTCCTGTGCGTGACCCAATAGCCATGGTCAAGGTTGCCCCTCAACCTGTCCTGAACCTGTTCCATCCATGCAGCATGCACTAACATGGTGAAGACCCCCGGTGGTTGACTGGCTTGGAGTGTAGGGGCCAGCCTGCATCGCCTCTACTTGTTCTCAGTGATCAACAGCAATCTGGTGAGGTCAGCAATCCCTAGCCAGCACACTTCATAATAATAACCAATATAGAAAGAGCCTTGTACCTCCACTATACACTTGTCTGCAAGAGACCAGAAATATGACAGAAAGAAACCAAAAAATATCTCCAGCTTCCAACCCAACCAATATGGGTCCCAGAGAGGTAAACACAGAAGAGATTGAAGGCAGCATACGTGCAGCATCAGAAGCAGCAGCATCTGACATAAAGAAATATGTTCATGACATTATAGCAGAACTCAAACAGAAATACTAATACAAGTAAAGCAAGATATAAGAAGATTAATAAAATAAATTCTAAGCACCTCTCAAGAAGGCACAAATGGAAAAACGGAGGATACAGAAAAAGAAATCTAGAATACATGAAACAGATTCAAAGAGATATCCAGGAAATTAAAAACTCCACTGGAAGCTAGCAAAAGTTCTTGAAAGAAACTAAAGATAGACTATCTAAACTTGAAGACAGGTTTGCAACATGTGATTGTGAAAGGAAAGATCTCTTAAAATAACAAGGAAACAGGAAGTAACAATACAAAGGCTAGAAGATAACAAGAGGATCTATAATATAAGAATAAAAAATGTGAGTGAAGAAGCAAGGGTAAACACAGGTGAAATATAAAGGCTATTCACAGAAATAAAGAAAACTTCCTAACCATAGGTAAGGAAATGACATTCAGATATATGAAGCATGCAGAATTCCAGCCAGCTCAACAAAATCAGATCTATACCCAGACATATAATAATCAAGATCCCAGAAATTCAACACAAGAACAGAATAGTAAAAGCTGTCAGAGAAAAGAAACAGATCATCTATAAAGGAAAACCCATCAAAATCATGAAAGACTTCTTGACACAAACCATCAAATCAAGAAGAGCTTGTAGTGAAGTATTCCAAGCCTTAAAGAAAATAACCTCTAACCCAGATTGATGTACCCTGCAAACTATCCCTCAAAATTGATGGAAAAACAAGATGCTTCCATGACAAAGAGGAACTAGGGGAGTTGTGTGATCACCAATCCAACCCTACAAAAAATACTGAAGGATATTCTAGAGAGAGAGAAAAAAGAACACTAGGGTTTCAGGAACAGTTGCAGAGAGGCCTCAATGAATGAGTCAGACAGTGAAATCAAGGGGAAAAGTAGACAACCAATGGCAGAAACATAGCATAGCAGAGATGAGGCAGAGAAGATTGGCTATAATCTCTAACATAGATGGCCTTGATACACTAACAAAAAGAAACACAGGCAGAGTAGATCAGGAGATAGGGTCTATTGAGATGCTCTGTATAGGAAATATAATCAACCTGAAAGAGGGTTTGTGGACTGAAACTCAAAGATGAGAAAATAATGCTCTATGTGACAGAGAACCAGAGGGAAATAGTTTTAGCTCATCCAGCAGCTGCAGATAGGTTGGAAAGACATGACACTTTTGCGCATTGGAGAACTATTCAGCTATAAGGAAGGAAAACCTTGAGACTTTTGCAGGTAAAGGGATACAACTTAAGATCAAGCTCAGGGGTAAAAAGGTTCAGAACCACTTGGGTAAATAGTGGGTTGACTCCCTAATCTAAAAACTAAAGGAGATAGTGGGATGCAAAGTGTACAATGCACCCTATGAAAGTGAAAGGGGAGGAATTGTATAAAAAAGAAAGGCAGAGGACATTGTTAACAGTGTATCATGATTTAAAACCCATGTTGTTCTCATCACTCTGTTTAGTTTGGTTATATTCTGTCCCAGCCTGTCTACTTGTACTAGATTTGAGGGCACAGACAGCTATTCCACAAATAGCAGGATATACTATGGTAATCATCCTTAATTTCCTGTTAACTTAATCCAAAGCCCTGTATTACTTACACTGTTTTATTATGACTGATATTATTTGAATCTGCTTTGTTAGATCGCTGTCTTGTCTTGACTGATTTTATTCAAATATGTTGTATTTGATAGTATCAAGTCTCAGAGTATAGGCAACTACTCTGAACATGACAAGATTCACTAAGATATGCATTCTGGTTTGTCTGTTACCTGCTTTTGAAGTCCTATAATGTCTCCAATGTTTTGTTTTTATTAATATTGTTCTGTACTGCTATGTTCAATTTTACAATGCCTGATGACATAGACAATTCTATTAAAGATAACAAGAGACATCATCACCTTGTACTGTGGTTTTAATCATGTGCTATGTTCATTTTTTTTATTTTGAATGACCCTGTTTTGTTTTCTTCCTCATTTGGTTTTGTTCTTTTCAAAATAAAACAAAAATCAACAGTGAATCCATGAGGACCTGGGCTTTTTGTTGGTAAATTTTCATTTATTTCTTCAGTATTCTGGACTGATACTGAATTATTTAGAATAATTATATCTTCTTGATTCAGGTGTGGTAATTAATCTCTATCTAGGAATCTGTCCATTTCTTCTGTGTTTTCCATTTTTTTGAGTATAGGTTCTTGAAATAGGTAATAATGATCTTCCAGATTTATGTAGGATTCATTGTGATACCATCCTTTTCATTCCTAATGGAATATATTTGAGTTTTCTTTCCTTTTTTGATGATATTGGCTAAGTGTCTTCAAGTTTTACTCAATCTTTTGGAAAACAATCTATTTGATTCATTGACTTTTTGCATTGTTTTCTTAGTATCAATTAAATCAATCTCTGCTCTGATCTTTCTTCCTCATATGAGCTTTGGGTTCAATTTTCTCTTCTTTGTTTAAAAACTTGAGTTTCATACTTAGGTTATTTATTTGAGTTGGTTCTGTTTTTCTGATGTGGGAACTTACCACTATAAATTTATCTGTAGGACAGCTTTCCACATAACTTCTACTATGTTGCATTGACATTATGGTTTAACTGCAAAAAATGTTTAATTTCCTCTTTAATTTCCTCTCTGACTCATTGGTTCTTTGGGAAGGTGTAATTTAATTTCCATATGTTTATGAAAATTTTGTACTTTCATTTGCCATTGATTTCTAATTTTATTGCACTGAGGCCTGATAATATGCATGAGGTGATTTCAATTCCTTTGCATTTATTTAAGCATGTTTTATGAGCTAGTACAAGTATTTTATCAAGGCTAATTGAAGTTCTATGCCTCACTTATCTTTAGGTCAAATTACTTTCCCATGCTTGGAACATTTTGCCATTAATTCTGTGGTCTATTTTAGAAAATATCCAATGTGCATCTCAGAAGAAGGTGAATTCTCATGTTGTGTATTGAAATACTCTGTAAATATATAATAGGTACATTTGTTCAAAACTTTTGTTTACTTTGATATTTATTTGTTTATTTTTTGTCTAGTTGATCTATTTGTGACATGGAGCATTGAAGTATTCCATTAAAATTGTGTTAGTGCTTATTTGATTTTTCCTGTTTGCTAACATTTGTTTTATATAGATGAGTGTGCTGGTATTTGTTGAGTATACATTTATAGTTTTTATCTCTTCTTGAATTGTTCCCTTAACAAGGATATAATGCTCACCTCAGCAACACATATACTAAAACTGGAACAAGGAAGTAGTGATGTTCTTTGTTTCAGTTGCTCTGTCTTGGCTTGAAATTCAATTTGCCTTCCAATACAATAACTACCCCTGATTTTCCAGGTACCTATTTCATGGAGTATTATTTTCCATCATTTGATTTTCAATCTACCAACTACTTTGAGTTTTATGTGTTTTTTGCATGTAGCATACTGTTGGATCTTGCTTCTTCATTCATTCTGCCAGTCCTTTTCTTTTGATTGGTGAATTGAAACCATTTACATTGATAGTTATAACTGATACATGTTGACTTATCTTTATTGTGCTATTTTCCTATTCCTAGTTCTCTATACTTTCTGTTTTTAACTACCTAATCTGATTAATTTATTCATTGGGGCTTTTGTAGTTGTAATCCTCATTATCTCTTTTTGGAATGGCCTTCAGAATATTATGGAGTGTTGGCATCGTAGTCATATATTTCTTCAGGTGTTCCTCATCATGAGATTTAATTAATCTTCAAATTTGAAAGACAGTTTTCTGGGTACATCTATCTGTGTTTGAGGTTACTGCCTTTTAGGACTCAAATACAACACTCCAAACACTCTTTGACTTTAGAGTTTGTGTTGAGCAGTCTGTTGTGCTTGTGATGGCATTCCTTTATAAGCTATTTCTTTTGTCTAATGGCTTTTAATAGACTGTCCTTGAATTTATTTTCTGGAAGCTTGACTGTTATATACCTCAGCATAGGTTGTTTTGTTTTATCAAGGCTAAATGAAGTTCTATGTTTCACTTATCTATGGGTCAAATTACTTTCCCATGCTTGGAAAGTTTTCTGCCATTAATTCTGTGAATAGGTTGTTTGAGGTGTGACCGGATTTTTCATTGATTCCAATCAACTTAAGTTATTCCTCTTTGCAGCTGTTGGATTCATTTATCATGACACCATGCTGTTTTTGAGAAATCATTCTCATGAATGCTAGTCAAAATCCTGTCTTCTGCCTCTGATAGTCTGTTCTCATATTGGTTCATATGCCTGTATATACTTTCAACAGAACTTTTAATATCTTGGATGTCTGATTAAATTTGTTCCATAGGTTCTGTTTCTTTCTTATATTGGGCATTACTGATTTTTACCATTTTGCTAAACTCCTCTACCTTTCTCTGTATCTTTCTGGATTCACTAAACTTTTCTTTCAGCATGAATACCACCTTCTAAGTTACCTGAGAAATTATTTCTCATTTTATTTTTTCTAGAACCTCAGTCATTTACTTTATTACTTCCACTGGTAACACTTTAGGTTCCACTGAACCTAGGTGGGTGGCTTTTGAATGTTCTACCTCATTGGTCCCTGGCTTTGTGTTTGGCAAGCTAGAGGTCTGGGGTTCATTTTGTTTCTGTGTCTTCTCATTTTCTATTTTTTTAATGTTTAATTCCTGCATTGATGTTTCAAATTGTTTTTGGTATCTTTATTTCTAGTATCAATGTTGTAGTCAGGGGTTTGCAAGGAGAACATTATACAGGACACATAATTTATAGTATTATTTTATAATTGTCACCCAAATAGATAAAAATGAAAGGTGTGGGAAATCTGAGCACACATTAAAAATACTTTAAAAAAATCTAACTGAGACCCTGGATTCTACAGCACTGTCTTTCATGAGCCTGAGACAATGCCCCCACAAGTCCACCTGGAGCCTAACACCCAAGACAATGACTCATGCAAGTCTACTTCTTGGATCTGTGCTGAGAAGGCCAAAAGTTCAGTGGCAGAAGCTAGAAAGTCTGTATCAGTAGGAGGAAGGATCTGTGTCAGTAGGCTGAAAGTTCTGCATTGCATCCAGGAAGCAATGCTTAAAGTAAGAACCAGAGATTCCCTGAAAAGTACCATAACTATCCTCAGTGACAGTGAGGTTCTGAGCTCCTCTGACAATGAAAAAAGCTAAGTTCATATCAGGAAGCCAGCATGACAAGCTTCCCCTGGAGATTTAGCAGCACACCCTCTTCCCCTTTGGAGCCAGGAAGTGATATACAACACAAAGACCAGAGCTCTCCCAAAGTGCATCACAGCCATTCTTAGCAACAACAAGGTCTAAAACTCCTCCAACAATGAGAACAGCCAAGATCATATCAGGAAAGAAGCTCAACAAGCTCCTCTAGGAGAACCCACAGCAACAGAAGAACCAACAATACCACAGAGAACCAACAACACTAAACCCTCCAGTATCCACTTTCTCTCCAATTCTCCTTTTATCTTGGCAAGAATAATTAGGTGGGCCATTCATGCTCAGCACCATGCTGATTCAGCTCAGTTGGTTGTTGTAAATTAACCACCAGTTATCAATCCACCACAGTCAAGAACTCATGGGGCATGACTATCTCTTAGAGATGCCTTCCAGATGTAGCTGCTTTTGCATTTTGAATCTGTTCCAAGACCTTACTACTTCAACTCACAAGGATGAGAATTGCTGCCTATTTGGCCTAGTCACTTGTTCTCTGGTATTGGCCTGTAGTATCTTTTATGACCCTCAGAGAAGCTCAGTCTTAGCCTACAAGGGAGAACAACTAACTAGAACAATTATGTCACCTTGGACAAAGTAATATATTTAGGAATAACAGTTCTGTTAAAAACCCTTAAAAAATGACACACTATGGTAGCTAATATTTTGCCCTGTGAACAAGATTTGTATTAATACAACAAAAGTTAAAAAAAGGCAGATAATTATATCAGTAAATGTCTCATCAATATGATAACTTTAACCACAGGATAGAAAATTTAAAAAGGGTTAGGGGGAAAATACAGGAGTAGAAGAGAGCCAGGCATTATGCTGCATACTTGCAATCCCATCCCTCAGGAAGTTGAGGCAGGATTATTAAGAATTGGAGGCCAGGCTAGACACATAGGGAGTTCAAAGCCAGTCTAGCTACACACTGTGACTCTGTATCAAAAAAGAGAGAAAAATATAAAATAGAAGAAGAATAGTGATTAGATCAAGGTTGGAGGACAAAGAAAGATTATATGAACTTTCAGAACTAGTAAAGCAGAATGGAGGGAAAGAAGGAAGAAATATAAACAAGAACAAACTGAGTCAAAACAACAACAACAAAAGAAACAATGTTCTCACTCATATAAAATCAAGAACAATCAAAAAAAAGAGGAAAAAGAATGAAAATAAACTTTTAAAAAATCAGGAAAAAAGTCCACTTCAGGGTGTTTCTCTGCTGTCACTGGTAGACAAAGTAAAAACAGAGCCCAGGTCTGTGCTGACTGATCCCACCAAGCCAGCAGTAAAATTATGGTAGTGGTGGGTAACCCCAGCAGGCCTGGCCTTTAGTTCCACTGAAGTTCAAGTTGTCTCTGGTTTCTGGCTGTGAGGTTGGAAACTAAGTTTTGAAAACAAGTTTCATGTATTCTTCATCATGTGGATGTTTTTTCAGAAGAAGACTTGATTGAGACTGATTGCTAATTACAGAACCTGCTAATGAAGAAACAGAGAATTCATCAGAAAAACCAAGTTAGGATTCAAGATGTTATAGGTTTGGGTTCCTGAGACTGGGAGGAGATTGTGAAGATTTTTGAGATTTCTGAACCTTTGATTTGTGCAGAACACACAGAAGCTAAGGGATTGATGTCAGCTAAAAAGCTCAAATAGACAGTGAAATCTGAAAAGTAGAGCAGTGTGTACTGAATATAGTGTATGATTGAACTTTTTTTTGAAGGTAGTAAAATAAAACAAAACAAGACAGAACAAACCCAACAGAGACAATGCAGTGAAATTAGTACAGAACTTCAGAGCAGGGTACTGGGGTAATGGTAATAGGTATCATAGTATATCATGTTATCTTCACAATAGTTGGCCATTCAATCAGATATAGCAAAATCAAACCCAAAACAGAACATTATAAAAGCTATCAAAACAGAATATAGAATAGATCAAAACAATAAATCAGAACAAAACAAAACAATGAAAACAATATTTGCCTTGAAAGAGAAGGTAGAAGGAAATCCCCCATATTTGCTATACTGAATACAGTCATCCTACAGAGATGCTCAGACCTCTGACCCCAGTTCATATAATCAACCCAACAATACAATCATTTAGTGGTTTTATATACTGTAGTTTCTATCAACTCCAGCTGTCCTAGACACCACCCAGTTGCTAACAGGGGTTGTTTGTGGCAATGGGACATTTGATTCTTAGCCTGTGCACCAGTAGGCTCATGGGAGATACTGACTTGTTAAAAATACAGAACATTTCATGAATTTGCATGTTATGCTTGAGCAGGGACCATGCTAATCTCTGTATCATTCCAATTTAGTATATGTGCTGCTGAAGCAAACACTGATTGAACATTTTTAGAGACAGGTTGTTTTCAGTAAAATATAGCCTTTGATTGATAGTTAATAAATTTGTTAGGGTTGTCTTTGATTAAAGACACACACTTCTCCACTAGAAAAGAAAGGCAAAAGAATTAGATGTACTGGGGATCAAACCTGGGCCTGGCATGTACTGGGCAAGTACTCTACCACTGAGATCCACCTCCAGCTCCTGAACAGGTATTTTTCAAGAAAACCATAGAGACACTCAACAGGTTTGTGAAAAACCTTCTCCATCAGTTTTCACTGGGGAGATAAAAATCATCATCACAATGAGATATTACTCTCACATTTAGAATAACTATGATCAATTAGATAAGAGCCAACAAATTCTGGCAAGGATGTGGAGAAAGGAGATCTCATGTTCTGTTGGACACAGCGTAAACTGTCACAGCCATTGTGGAAAGAATTATGCAGATTCCTCCAAAATTTGAAGACAGACATCCCATCTGTGATTCTTTTACAGTATCATCTCCGGTGGTGGTGGAGGGCATAGAACAAGGTGTTTGTCATTCCAAGATCCACTTAAGTCTCACACTACAGAGGCCCTGCCAAAGTCTGACAGAGTCAAGGTAACACAGAATGAGATTCACTTGATTCACTCTATAATTCAACTCCAGTCCAGTAGCTCACTGATGTCTGTCTACTCATATGCTTTTGGGAAATCACCTGTTCACAGAGCAGCTAACTTTCAGCTCTGTAGGGGGATTTGTGTGACAGGATTAAGAGTAAGGTAGGCCTCTGGTATTAACCTCGAGGTTGACAAGAAGGGTGGTCAGGTATTGGAAAGCTGCTGTTCTGTTAACTGCAAATGACCTTTGGTCTCAAGAATAGCCCTGACCTGTTTCCTTCCTTCCTTTCTCCCTCCCTTCCTCCTATATTCCTTCCCTCCCTCCTCTTCCCTATCCCTCTCCCCTTCTCTTCCCTTTCCCTCACCTCCTTGGCTCCTTGTGTGGGGCTTTTCGCACCAGGAGGAGACCTTGATCCTCAGCCCCAGGAGTCTCTGTCCCAGTGGTTCTGTGCCCTTCTTTAACAATCCTGCACCTCTTCAGCACAGGTGCAGGTCACTTCTCCTTGTGACTATTCATGGCTCCACCCTGCTGGCCCACAGGAGCCTGCACCCTTTGATTTCCCATGAGGTCCCTGGTTCAGGAAACCACTCAGGGCCTTGCCCTTGTGACTCTGTCTTGAAGGAAGTGAGTCCACAGTGCTGAGGACATGGGCTCATCCCCTCATGATCTGTGACTGGTGAGGACAATGTATGTGCTGTACTCCGTTGTGGGCTCCTGGCCTTGAGGACACTGATTGGCAACCCTCTCTGTGAGGACTTGGTGTCCAGTTGAGCATAGGTCACCTCATGAGGCCCAGGGAAGGGCTGGACTGGGTGGGGACAGATAAGGAGCTGGGCTGGGGCAGCCATTTCTGAGGGCTTCTTGATCCACAGTGCAGAGGAGGATTTCATCTAGGTGAGTGGGACACAGCTGACACATGCAGAACAGTTCCACGTTCAGAAGACAGGTGACTTCATCCATTACAAATGGTGACAGGGTAGAAAAGAAAAGTACTCAGGCAGGGTCACACACTTCTGCAGAGAAAGCATCTGTCCTCAGTCCAAGCCCACTCAGCAAATTAGGAGCAGATCTTTCTCCATCCCATTGTGAATGTACAAAATCCCTGAAGCTCACCTCATATTTTCTGTCAGGAGTCCTGAAGGTTTTCTGCTAAGCTCAGTAGAACAGCAAGCCATCCCCTCTCCACCCCTTCCAGCATGGAAGCGGAAGTACAAGAGGGTAAACAAAGGCAGTGCCAGGGAACAGCCTGGGAAGGAAAAACGAGAATGGCCTTTGTTCCCAGGTGCAGTGATGGTCTGTGTAGCAAATCTGAATGAAGGTGCCAAAAAGCAAAGGAAAGCTTTCTGGAAGCAGGGATTGTAGCAAAGTTGTTTCCAGACTCTTGTGCATGTCTGTTGTTCCTGTGTATTCCAGCAATGAGCAGTGGAATTTGATGACATCTGTTATGAGCCTTACCTCAAACAAGGCACGTGTGATATCACACTGGCATTTTGAATTTGGAACTGAGAGGAATATACACAGTGGTCAGGAAAGGCTGCAGAACAGGACTTTGTTTGCAACTGACCTCCTTCAGAGCCAGTCAACAGCGTCCACCCCCAGCCTATTGCTTCAAACCAAAGTGTGTTATTGCCAAGTTGTTACATTTCAGCAGGAAACTTACAAAGAGCACCTTATAAACACTATTGGATTTCTGATGTTCAGAGAGCATGTAAGGATATCAATTTGCACTTAGTTTTTCATGCTGAAATCTGATTTTTGTTTATTTTCTCTATTACGTGAACCAAATTATAGATTGTTTGCTGAAAGATGGCCCCTTACTACTGTGCATTGGGAAACAGGATTAAGGAGGAAGCACAAGTCCCCTGAAAGTAGACAGGGCATGAGACACACAGAGGCAAGGGTCAAACCTGGCCAGGGGTGCAGCCTCCCATCCTGGTGCTGAGAAGAGCAGAGAGACCGGCAGCAGAGCCCACAGAAAGATGAGGGGGAGCAGCTCAGCTCCGGGAACCACTTTTGCTCCCTGCACAATCTCAATGTAGAGGCCTTAGTTATGTA
>PVLA01011318.1:0-54313 GCA_004027455.1 Hydrochoerus hydrochaeris
TGATGATTTGCTGCATTCTATTTGCCAGTATTTTGTTGAGAATCTTTGCATCAATGTTCATTAGTGAGATTGGCCTATAGTTCTCTTTTTTGGTTGGATCTTTCTCTGGTTTTGGTATCAGAGTAATACTTGCCTCCAGGAATGATTTAGGGAGGATTGCTTTTTTCTCAATTTCATTGAAGAGTTTAAGGAGTACTGGTATCAATCTTCTCTAAATTTCTTGTAGAATTCAGCTGTGAATCCATCAGGACCTGGACTTTTCTTTGTTGGTAAGTTTTTAATTACATTTTCAATTTCAATAGCTGATATCGGGTTGTTCAAAATTGCTATATCTTCTTGGTTGAGCTTTGGTAGTTCATATGTTTCTAGAAATCTGTCCATTTCCTCTGTGTTTTCCACACTATGTGACTAGAGATTTTCAAAGTAGGTATTCATGATCTTTTGAATTTCCATGGAATCTGTTGTAATTTCTCCCTTTTCAGTTCTTATAGCATGAATTTGGATTTTTTTCTTTCTTTCTCTTGATAAGATTAGCTAGGGGTTTGTCAATTTTGTTTATTCTCTCAAAGAAACCAGCTTTTTGATTCATTAATTCTTTGTATTTTTTTTTTAGTTTCAATTGCATTGATTTCTGCTCTAATCTTTACAATTTCCTCTCTTCTATGAGCTTTGGGTTTAGCTTGCTGTTCTTTTTCTAGAAGCTTGAGATGGAGCATTAGGTTGTTTATTTGCACTCATTCTGTTTTCTTGATATGACAGTTTATTGCTATATATTTCCCTCTTAAGGCTGCTTGCATTGCACCCCACAGATTACAGTATATTGTTTCTATATTTTCATTGAATTGTAGGTATTGTTTTATTTCTTCTTCAATTTAATCTTTAGCACTGGTTGTTCAAAAGGCTGTTTTTTAATTTCCATGTATTTATGTAGGTTTTACAATTTCTTTTGCCATTAATTTCCAATTTCATTGTACTATGGTCAGATATTATGCATGGTATGATTTCAATACCTTTGCATTTACTTAAGAATGTTTTATGGGTAATATATGGTCTATTTTGGAGAATGTTCCATGTGCAGCTGAGAAGAATGTGTATTCTGATGTGGTTGTGTGGAACACTCTGTAAACAGCTACTAAGTCCAATTGCTCACAGGTATGATTCAGTTATGTCATTTCTTTGCTGACTTTTTGTCTAGTTGATCTATCTCTTTGTGACAATGGGCTGTTAAGATCTCCTGTTATAATTGTGTTCTTGTGTATTTGCTTTTTCATGTCCATTAGTATCTGTCTTATATAGTTGGGTGCTTCTGTATTTGGCACACATATATTTATAATTTTTAGTTCTTCCTCTTGAATTTTACCACTAACAAGTATGTAGTGACCTTCTCTATCTCTCTTAATCATTTTAGGTTTGAAGCTCACATTGTCTGCAAATAGAATAGCTACCCCTGCTTTTTTCTGGATTCCTGTTGCATGGAATACTGTTTTCCATCCTTTGAATTTTAATCTGAGTTTCCTCTTGGGTCAGATGTGTTTCTTGTATACAGCATATTGTGGGGTCCTGTTTCTTGATCCATTCTGTCCATCTATTTCTTTTTATAGGTGAATTTAGGCCATTTATATTTATGGATAGCACTGTTATGTACTGGCTCAACTTTGCCATGTTATGTTCCAGTTGTTTCTTTCTGTTTTTCCTCTTATTTAATTGCTTATCCTACCTGGACATTTCTTTCTGTTGTTATTTGGTGGATTTTGGTCATTTTTATCTCTGTCTAGTGTGTCCTTCAGTATTCTTTCTAGGGTTGGTTTGGTGCACATGAATTTCTTCAGTTGTTCTTTGTCATGGAAGTATCTTATTTCTCCACTAAATTTGAATGAAAGTTTTGATGGGTACATCACTCTGGGTTAAAGATTGTTTTCCTTCAGGACTTGAAATACCTCACTCCAAGATCATCTTGACTTGAGGGTTTGTGCTGAAAAGTCTGCTGTGATTCTAATGGGCTTTCCCTGATAGGTGATTGTGTCTTTTCTCTGACAGGTTTTAATATTCTGTTTTAATGCTGTATGTCTGAGATCTTAATTATTATGTGTCTTGGTGTGGATTTATGTGGATTGTGACTGTTTGGTGTTGTATATGCCTCACTTATCTGCATATCAGATTCTTTCCCCATGTTTGGGAAATTTTCTGCTATTATTTGTGTAAAAGCTTTGTGTATGTCCTTTGCCTGCACTCCTGTATCTTCACTAATGCCCATGATTCTTATATTGTTGCTCTTGGCATCATCATGTTATTTTTAAAAGTTCTATCCTTTCCTGATCACTAACTGTGATCCTGTCCTCAAGGTCCAAAATCCTATCCTCAGCTTCCTTTAGGTGGTTTTGCACGCTTTCAGTAAAATTTTTTGTTTCTTGGATGTCCCTTTTAGTTTGTTTCATGAATTCTGCTTGTTTTCTATATTGTTTATTCAAAATTTCAATCAGTTTCCCATGCTCATGTACTTTTTTCTCTAGTTCTTCTTTAGCTGCATTCAACAACTCCTTTACTAAATTTGTTATTTCTATGTTTACATGGGAGACTACTTCTAATTTGATTTCCTCTATAGCCTCATGCAGTTGTTTTTTTATTTCACGGGTTATCTTTTCAGAGATTCCTGGTGTGTTACTTTTGGGGTCCTCTATTTCAATGTCTCCTATACTAGCTTCTGGTGAACTGTATATTTGAGACTGTATTTTGCTTTTTCATTTTGTCATTTTTCACTCTGCCTGGTGTTTTCTATGTGTAGGAGGGGAATCACACACCAAATTCTTACAGTTACAGACACACCAATGTCTTACATTAGTTGGAGGGGGTTTTACTACTGGCCCTATTTATCCCCTGTACACCTCTATTTTAGGGTTATACGCACCACATTGATACAGTCAATCTGGTGTAGTCCAAAGTTCACCACCTGGGAGCAAAGTTCCAAATTTTCTCACACTAACTGGATACCACTGAGATCTTCTGACGTTCCAGGTGGGAGGGTGGGCCTCCTAGATGTTCCCAGTGGTAGGGAAGGCCCACAGGGGAGGTTCCGGGTAGCCTACCCCTGAGGCAGGCTTACGCTGAGTTCCAGGTGGCAGGGCAGGCCCTTAGTGGAGCTTCCAGGCAGCTTACCCCTGATGCAGGCTTCTGCTGAGTTCCCGCTGGCAGGCCGGGCCCACAGTGGAGGTTCTGTGGAGACTACCCCTGATGCAGGCTTCCGCTAATTTCCTGGTGGCAGCGGGGGCCCATGGTGGAGGTTCCGGGCAGCCCACACCTGATGCAGCCTTCTGCTAAGTTTGCGGTGGCAGGACAGACCCACGGTGGAGGTTCTGGGCAGCCTACCCCTGATGCAGGTTTCCGCTAATTTCCCGGAGGTAGGGCGGGCCCATGGTGGAGGTTCTGGGCAGCTTACCCCTGATGCAGGCTTCCGCTATGTTCCCGGTGGCATGTCTGAGATCTTAATTATTATGTGTCTGGGTGTAGATTTATAATGTTTGTGATTGCTTGGTGTACTATATACCTCACTTATCTGCAGTACAGATTTTTTTCCATATGTTAGGGAAATTTTCTGCTATTCTGTGAATATTTTACTTATGTCATTTTTATTGACTCCTGCATCTTCACTGATGCTATTAGTCTTTTATTGTTTCTCTTGGCATCATCTTGAAGCTGCTGGATTGTCATTTCATGGTGCTTTTTATTTTTAAAAGCTCTATCCTTTCATGATTGCTAATTGCGATTATGTCCTAAAGGTCAGAAATTTTATTCTCAGCTTCATTTAAATGGTTTTGCCAGCTATCAGTAGAATTTTTTGTTTCATGGATCTCTCTTTGAGTTTGTTTCATGAATTCTGCTTGTTTTCTGTATTGTTCATTCAAGTTTTCAATCAGTTTCCCATGCTCCTGTACTTTTTTATCTACTTCTTCTCTAGCTGTACTGTGCAATTCCTTTACTAAGGTTATTTCTGTCTTTACATGAGAGATTACTTCTAATTTGATTTCTTTTATAGCCTCATGGAGTTGTTTTTTTAATTTTACTTGCTGTCTTTCAGAGATTTCCCGTGGGTTACTTTTGATGTCCTCTGTTTCAATGTCTCCTATATCTGTTTCTGGTAAACTAGATGTTTGAGATTGCATTTTGCTTTTTATGATCTTATTTTTAATTATTCAAATTATTACTATAAAAAGATTTTTTTTTTACTATATCTCAAGTGCTGGCAGAGAGAACCTGGAGAAGGCCCACCTCTGCCTACTGGGCACTGCTGCTGGAAGGCTCTTTCCTCTGCATGGCCAGCATGGGCTGCAGGAGATAGACAGATCCCTCTCTGCCCACTATGTGCTGCCACCCAAAGGCCATACCCTACATGAGGCCATTGTGGGCAGAGAGAACCAACAGATCCACTTTCACCTTCAGGGAGCAGTCACCACAAGGTTCCTTTCTTCAGGTAGCCAGCAGGAGCAGCAACACACAGCCAGGTAAGCCCTCTGCATCCATGGGCCACCATTTGAGGCCATTGGTTCCCTCAGACAGCCATCATCCACCAGCAAAATCATACAAACACATCCCTGTGTGTCTGTCACCATCACAGGAGTCCCAGTGTAGACACAGGCTGAGAGAAGCAGCCCCACCTATGTTCACCCCTGATTGTAAGTGAAGACCCAGTGTAGCTGCATATCTCTGGAGAAACCCACTCCACATCCTACTACCTCCCTGTAAATCTGGAATTAGAGGAACTCAGGTGCCTGTCCCATCCCCCTACACTGCTTAGGGGCAGCCAACACGGGAAGTGCCTGGGACCCCACAACCAGCAGGCTGGGAAGAACTCAGGAGACTGTAAAAACAAAGGAGAAAAAAGCAAACTCAGATCTCTAGCCCACACAAAATAAGTCTGGGGATATAGTCATGAAAGAAAACAGAAGTCATACACCTGAAATCTCTGAGAGGGTAGCAACTGAAGTAAGGAAACAACTTCATGAGATTGTAAAAGCAGTCAAATCAGAAATAACATCTCAGGTAAAAGAAGAAATCACAAACATACTGAAAGAATTGCTCAGCAGTTCTAAAGAAGACAGAGACAATAAATAGGAGCACAGGAAAATGATGGAAACCTTGAATGAATGTAGAAAGGGATGTAGAATGAAACAGATTCAAAGAGAGATGCAAGAAATTAAAAATTCAATTGAAAGCTGACAAAACTGCTTGAAAGAGACTGAAAATAGACTTTCAAACCTTGAAGACAGGACTGCAGATATTGATTGTGAAAGGAAAGATCTCATAAAAATAACATGAAATCAAGAAATAACTCATCAGCTGCAAGATGATGCAAAGAGGCATAATTTAAGAGTGATGTGTATCAATGAAGAAGTAGGGGTCAATACAAATGAAGTTAAAGTTATATGCACAGAAATAATAGAAGAAAACGTCCCAAACATGGGAAATGGTTTTGGCATGCAGATAAGTGAGGCATGCAGGACTTCAACTAGCCATAATCAAAGTAAATCTATACCCAGACATATAACAATCAAGATCCCAGAAATTCAGCAAAAGAACAGAATACTAAAAGCTGTCAGAGAAAAGCGACAGATCACCTATAAAGGAAAACTAATCAGAATAACAGCAGAGTTGTCAACACAAACCATCAAGTCAAGAAGAGTTTGGAGTGAAGTGTTTCAAACCCTGAAAGAAAACAACTTTCAACCCAGATTGATATAACCATCAAAACTATCTTTCAAAATTGATGGACAAATAAGATACTTCCATGATAAAGAACAACTGAAGGAATTCATGACTACCAAACCAAACCTACAGAGAGTGGATATTCTCCTTTGTTCTCCTTTTTTCTCCTTTGTTTTTACAGTCTCCTGAGTTCTTCCCGGCCTGCTGGTTGTGGGGTCCCAGTGGTTGTGAGATAAAGGATATTCTAGGGAGAGATAAAGATGACCATGGTTCCAGGAACAGCAGCAGAGGAGGATCACCAAATAACACAGGCAATTGAATGAAGGGGAAAAGTGGAGAGCCAACAATAGGAGGATAGCAGGGCAGAGACAAATGAATGCATGCTGATTGTAACCATTAACGTAGATGGCCTCACATCAGTGATAAAAAGAAACACCATCTTACAAAATAAAATTAAAACAGAAGAGAGGGGATCAAAAAACAAGATCCATTGATATACTGTCTACAAGAAACATATCTAACTGGAGAGGAAATTCATTTGAGTAAAAATCAAAGAAGAGAAAATAATTGTTCCATGTGACAGGAGACAAAAAAAAAAGCAATAGTAACTTGTCCATCTACTGCATAATGGATAAGAAAGATGTGGTATTTTCATGCAGTGGAAAGCTACCCAGCTATAAAGTAGAATAATCTCAAGGCTCCTGTAGGTAAATAGACACAACTGGAGATCATGTTCATGGCTGAAACAGTTCAAACTCATATGTGTGAACCTTAGCATAAGAAACAGAAGGAGTTAATGGGATCCAAAAGCAAAATAGTTAATATAAGAGTGATAGGGAAGGAAACACCTGGGAGGGAAAGGTGGAAAGTACTGTCAATTTCTTACTGTCTTATCTTGAACTCTTGCATTGTTTACACAATTTTGTTAAAGTTTGGCTTTGTTCTGTCTTATTTTGTTAGATTTCATACTGTCAGATAATAGGGGCAGCTATTTTGAATATAATGAGATATTTTATGGTAATCATAGTTTCCTGTTATATTGCTCTGAAGTCTTATAATGCCTTCATTCATTGGTTTGATGGGCTTTATTCTGTTTTAATTTTATTTTGTAAGATGGTATGAAGAGCTATTTTGAAGAAAACAAAACATTATGGCAATCATTGCTGATTTACCATCATCTTGTTTTGAAGTCCTACCTTCTGTTTTGATTGGCTCAATACTGTTGTGTTTTATTTGATTTTATTATGTGAGATGGTATAAACAAATTTTTTGAGGAAAATTAGATATTACAGTAGTCATTGTTCATTTCCTGTTATTTGGTTTTGAAGTCCTGTAATGCTTTCATTATTTTGAATGGTTTTATAGTATTTTGTTATGTTTGATATTATTGTGTGTGAAGGTAAGCTCAACTATATTGAAGAAAAGAGACATTATGATAGCTACTGTTGATGACCAGTTGTCTTGTTGTGAACTGCTATTTTGCTTGCATTGTTCTGTTCTGATTTGCTTTACTCTGTTCTTTTGTTTTATTCTTTTTTAAAAAAATAAATAAAACAAAATAAAAAAGAGGCAAAATAAACCTTTCCTCCTTAAAAAACAATATCTCATTGAATAAAATAACTATTGATTTTTTAAAAGAAAATATAGCAATGATTTAGGGGCCAAAGAAAATTAGAAAAAATTATTTAATTAATTAATTGAAGAAAAGGCAAAACAGAATTCCCTAAAAAAAAATAGAAGAATAATAACAGTTAATACATTGAATATTGTCATCTTCAAACTAGTTACTCAGAGTACAAGACATGGACAAAAAAATTTCTCCAATCAATACTATCGTGAACCTTCTTTTTCAATAAACTAAGAGACACTAATAGCATACTTACCTTGCATTTTTCTCCCTTTTCCTTCCTTTCCTCTTTCTCCCCTTCTAGTACCTTTTTTTTAAAAAAAAATTACTTCTCATTTTACAGTATCTATTATACATTGTAAAACTTATTTACACTTTCAATTTCTCACACCAAGGAGACAATATATTTATCAATGTGAGTGATTTATTTCACTTATGAGTATAGTCTCATGTTACATCCATTTACCTATACAATTCTCAATTTTATCTTTCTTTATGGCTGAATATAATTCCATTGTATAATAAAACTGCATTTTTAAAAAAATATATTCCTTTGTTATTGGGCATTTTAGTTGTTTCCAAGATTTAGCTATTGCAAATGGTTCTGGTATAAACGTGTATATCTATCTCTGTGACATAATTCTTTTAGTTCTTCTGGGAAGATACTCAGGAGGGGAATTGGGATTGATTGGTATCTCTAATCCTAGTTTTTTCAGGAATCTCCACACAGACTTTCACCAAAAATCAGTTGTTGTTGCACCAGCTGACACTCCCCCAACAGTGGAGAAGGGTTCTATTTTCCCCACAGCCCTGCCAACATCTGTTATTGGTTGATTTCTTGATGATAATCATTCTTTCTGGAGTGAGATTGAATCTCAGTGTTGTCTTAATTTGCATCTCTCAAATGACCAATGATGTTGAACATTTTTTTATATGTTTATTTGACATTTGTATTTCTTCATCTAAGAAGTATGTGTTCATCGCAGATGTCTATTTTTAGATTGAGTCTGAACTTGGGGGTGAAATTCTTTTCAATTCTTAATTTTTTTGATAGAAATCCTTTCTCTGAAGTATGATTGGCTAAAAATTTTTCCTACTCTGTGAGTTGTCTCTTCAATCTGTTGCTAATTTCTTTTGATATGATTTTTTTAATAAGGCAAGATTCCAGGTGTTGATTCTTCAAAGTATTTCCTATGTTGTTAAGATTTTGTTCATGAAGTCTCTGCCTACCTCTATGTCTTCAAGATTTCTATTTACTTTGTCTTCTAGTAGATTTAGTGTTTCTGTTTTAATACTTAGATCTTTGTCCCACTTTGAGTTTAGTTTAGTGCATGGTAATAGACAAGGGTCTAGTTTAGTCTTCAGTTACCATGTAGAGAAGTTATGTAGAGAGCCAGTTTTTGCAGCATCATTTATTAAAGAGCCTATCTTTCTTCCTGTTTGGCTCCTTTGTCAAAGATAAGGTAACCAAGATGCTTGTTGTCTGCATCTTCTAATCTGTTCCACTGGTCTTTGGGTCTGGATTTTCTTTCTTTCTTTCTTTCTTTCTTTCTTTCTTTCTTTCTTTCTTTCTTTCTTTCTTTCTTTCTTCTCTCTTCCTTCTTTCTCTCCTTTCTTTCTTTCTTTCTTTCTTTCTTTCTTTCTTTCTTTCTTTCTTTCTTTCTTTCTCTTTCCATCTTTCTTTCTTTCCTTCTTTCTTTCTTCTTCTTTCTTTCTTTTTTCCAGTACCATAGTAATTTTATCATAGTAGCTTTGTAGTTTGTGATACCTCCTACCTTGCTTTGTTGCTCAGGATTATCTTTGCTATTCTATGTGTCTTCTTATTCCAAATGAATTTTAGGAATGTTTTCTCTAGCCTAGTGAAGTATTTTGATAGGGATTAATTAAATCTGTATAACTGTTTTGGGAGTTACTGTTTTCCCTATGTTACTTCTTCCTGTCCATAAGCAAGGCATATCTTTCTATTTTCTGATATGTTCTTTGATGTCTTATTTCACAGTACTATAGTTTCCAATATACAGATATTTTACTATCTTTGTTAGATTGATTCCTAAGGGTTTTTTTTGGGGGGGGTACTACTATAAAGGGTGTGGTTTCCCTAATTTTTCTCTCAATGAGTTTGTTGTTTGTGCACAGAAATGCTATTGATTTTTGAGTGTTGACTTTGCATCCAGCTATTCTACTCATTTGTTTATTAAATTTACAGGTCTTTTGGTGGAGTTTTTAGGGTCTTCCATGAGGAATATCATATCATTTGTATATAAGGATAATTTAACGTCTGCTTTTCTTGTTCTTATTCCTTTTATTTCTATCTCTTGTCTAATTGCTCTAGCTAATGTTTCCGGAATTATGTTGAATAGGTGTGGTGATAGTGGACATCTTTGTCTTGTTTCTGATTTTAGAGTGAAAGTTTTCAGTTTTTGTCTGTTTAGTATGATATTGGCTGTTGTTTTGTCAGAGATGGCTTTTATCAGTTTGAGATAAAGACCATCTTATTCTTACTTTCTGTAGGTTTTTTATGAGTAGTGATTGTTAACATTTATCAAAAGCATTTTCTGCATCTGTTGAGATGATCATGTGATTTTTGTCTTTGGCTTTGTTGATATGATGCATTACATTCAAGGATTTTTGTATGTTGGACCATCCCTGAATTTCTGGGAGGAATTCCAGTTGGTCATGGTATGTAATCTTTTTGGGGATTCATTGCATTCTATTCGTTAGTGTTTTTTTGAGGATTTTTGCATCTATGTTCATCCAGGAAATTGGTCTATAGTTCCCCTTTTGATTGAGACTTTCTCTGATTTTTGTATCAGAGTAATAATTGCCTCCAGGAATAAGTTGGGGAGTATTGCTTCACTTTCAGTCTCATTGAAGTTTTTGAGGAGCATTGACATTTAATCTTCTCTATACCTCTTGTAGAATTAAGCCATGAATCCTTCAGGACCCAGACTTTGTTAATAAGTTTTAGTTACATGTTTTATTTCATTAACTGTTACTGGATTATTCATAATTTTTATATCTTTGATTCAACTTTGATAATTTGTATATGTCTAGGAATCTATTTCTTTTGTGTTTTCTGTCTTATGTTAGTAATGATTTTTGACATAGGTGTTGATTCTCTGAATTTCCACAGGATCACTAGCATTTTCACCTTTTTCATTCCTCATTGCATGAACTTGTGTTTTTTATTTTCTTATTTGATAAAGTTTTGTAGGGATTCATCAATTTTATTTACTTTTCTGAAGAACCAGCTCTTGAATTTATTATTTTTCTTTAGTCTCAATCACATTAATTTCTTCTCTAATCTTTGTAATTTCCTCCCTTGTATGGGTTTTGGGCTTGACTTGCTCTTCTTTTTCTAGAAGCTTGTGGTGCAATATTAGGTTGTTTATCTGTGCTCATTCTATTTTCTTGATGGTATATTTCACTGCTATGCTTTTTTCTCTTAGGACTGCTTTCATTGCATTCCAGAAGTTACAATATGCTGTACCTGCATTTCCATTTAATTGTAGATATTGTTTAACTTCTTTGATTTTATCTGTGATGCATTGGTTGTTCAGGAGAATGTTATTTGGTTTGCATGATTTCATGGAGTTTTCACAGTTTCTTTTGTCACTAATTTCCAATTTCATTGCACTATGATCAGATGACATGCATGGGATAATTTCAGTTAATTTTGCATTTGTTTAAGCATGTTTTATGGGCTAGTATATCATCTATTCCAGAGAATGTCCTATGTGTAGCTGAGAAGAATGTGTGTTCTAGTGTTGTTGTGTGGGACACTGTTAATGTCTACTAAGTCCATTTTTTCATAGGTTTGGTCATTTCTGATATTTCTTTGCTGATCTTTTATCAAATTGATCTATCTCTTTTTGCAATTAGGTATGAAATTCTACCATTAGAAATTTATTATTGCTGTTTTGATTTTTCATATCTATTAATATTTGTTTTACAAAGTTGGGTGCTACCATATTTGTTGCATATATATTTATGATTATTATCATTTCCTCTTGAAGATTTTCCCTAACAAGCATGTAATGACCTTTCCTTTTTTGATCACTCTTGGTTTTAAGTTCACATTGTGTGTAAACAGAATAGCTATTGCTTTTTTCTGGGTTCCTGTTGCATGGGGTACTGTTTTCCATCCTTTGATTGTCAGTTTATGAATTTCTTCTTGAGTTAAATTATTTCTTGTACACAGCATATTGTTGGATCCTGTCTCTTGATCCATTCTGTAAGCCTGCTTCTCTTGATTGAAGAAAGGACATTTACATATCTGGTTATAACTGATATGTATTGGCTTATCATTGTCATGTTATTTTCCTGTCATTGGTTCCCTGCTTTTCCTGCCTGTTTAATTGCTTACCTTGCCTGGTGCTTTCTTTCTGTTGTGCTTCAAATAATGGCCATTTTTATCTCTATCTAGACTAACTTTTACTACTTTTTGTAGGATTGGTTTGGTCATTATGAATTTCTTCTTCTGTTCTTTGTCATGGAAGCATCTTTTTCCTCCACTGATTTTCAAAGACAATTTTTCATGCTACATCATTCTGGGTTGGAAGTTATTTTCTTTTGGGACTTGAAATACTTCACTCTATGGTCTTCTTGACTTGAGGGTTTGTGTTGAGAAGTCTGCTGTGATTCTGATGGGTTTTCCCTTGTAGATAATCTGTTTCTTTGCTCTAACACCTTCTAATATTCTGTTTTTGTGATTAATTCTGGGGATCTTGATTACTGTATATTTATTTTGTACATTTATTTTGATCTTGGCTATTTGATATTTTATATGCCTCTCTTATGTGATGTTAGGTTCTTTTTTCATGCTTGGGAAATTTTCTGTTATTACTTCTGTCTTTTGTCATTTGTATTAACTGTTGCTTTTTCTCTGACACCTATCAAATTCATCCTGTTTTTCTTTGCATTATCTTGCAGCTGTTAAATTGTTATTTCCTGATCCCTTGTTATTTTAAAGAGATCTTTCCTTTCCTGTTCTCTAGCTGCAATCCTTTCTTCAAAGTCTGAAAGCCTATTTTCAGTTTGTTCAAGTGGTTTTGCCAATATTAATAGGCACTTTTAATTTCCTGGATATCTCGTTGAATCTGTTTCATACATTCTATTTTTTTCCTCTATTGTCCATTTGAGGTTTCCATCATTTTCTTATAGCCCTCTATTTTTTTTCTATGTCTATTCTAGATTTGCTGAGCAATTCTTTTATTACAGCTATCTTTTCATTTTTGTACCTGACAAATTATTTCTGATCTGATTTCCTCTGTAGCCTCATGGATTTCTTTATTTGGTTGCCATAATTTCAGAAATTTCAGGTGCATGTCTTCCATTTTCCTCTGTTTCAATGTCTCCTGGACATATTCTAGGAGGACTAGAGGTCTGAGATTGCATTTTGTTTCTGTGTCTTGTCATTTTGTATTTAAAAAAAACTGTTTTATTTCATTTTCTGTGTTGATCTTTGTAAGTTTTTATAGTAGATAGCTATATCACTAGTATAAAGGCCTTTGTAGGAAAAGTCTGTGCTTAAAAGATGTCTTCTTTGTAGGAAATTCTTGGTTTGTATCTGTTCCAATATCCTAACTTTTTAATTAATTAAGAGTCAAATGTCAGTATCTGTTTGGCTCAGTCTCTGGTCTTTTGTTGTGCTGTGGTGAGGTTATTACCCCAAGATCTTACCAATATTGTTATGGAAAGTAGAAAAACTCATTACATCTGATATGATATCCTAGCTAAAGCAGTGTAATTAATAATAACAATAGTAACAAGTACAGTTTAAAAACTGAGATACTGTGGTAAATATTAATTTTGTGCCTTGAACCACAGGAACAAAATCTACAACTTTATAACATAACCAATCATAAATAAAGAACTTATATGCAAAGTGCTTTCCTGTGATAGAGTGGTTTTACCTGCACTAGAAAAATTTAAGAAGGATCATGTGTAAAACAAAGATAACTGAAAAAGAAGTAGAAGCAAGACTAGAGGATGATCATACAAGCTTTGGAAATCTAGAGAAGAGAGGGAAAAGAATGAACAGGCAAGCAAGGGATTTTTTGAATTTGGTCACTGGGTTTGAGGAATAGTGTTAGTTTTCTGTGCCTGGATTTCTCTCCAGACATTTAGACCAGAGAAATAAAAAGATAAAAAAGAAAAGAAAAAAGGAAAAGGAAAAGAAAGGAAGAATAAAAACAAAGTTTAAAAAAGTAAAAAAATGTCATGGCCCCACCTACCTGCTTATATCTCCTGTGTCTTTGTCCTCCAGTACAATGATGGTTCACCTAAATCAGCACCTTTTGGCGTGTATTGTTAATGTTCTTTTGGACTTTTCTATCCCGCTAATCCTACTTGTCAATCATGTGCACCCTAGTTGGGGTCCTGCTGTGTGACTAACATTTCCCTGGTCTCCTAGTCCCACCAGTGTAAGGGAGAAGCTGGTCATCTGTAGTCCAGCTGGTTGCTGGATCCTGGATCTAGGCAAGGTTTTTAAAGCTCAAATTCAATCACCGTTTGTTCTTCTGCTGTAAGACTTCCCAGAACTCAAGAGTGTTTTTCTTTCTGCCACTACCCAGCCCTGGGTTCCTCTTATGTACAGCATTACTTCTGCTAGTGTATTGATTAATTCTATTACTGAGATATTCTGCATTCTTCATCACTTTTCTCTTTTAAATTTTTCCTGTACAAATACTACATTAGACAGCCAAATTTCTGCTTGTGCAAGACTAAACTTTTAAATCCCTTTCTTTCCTCCATCCCTTCCTTTTCCAAAAAAATATTCAAGTGGTGAGTATAGTCAAGGCACCAAATTTGAAAGATGAGCCAGGACACAGTGTTTGACATGGAAGGATTCACAAAAAGAAGGGCAGATAGACAGAATATTAGGATTTTGTAATGCAGTATGATAAGAATCCTAGGACTAAAACTCACAAAAGCAGTCTACACCTCCCTAAGAAGACACAGAAATACTTGAGGTGAGTCTCAACAGATGAAAGAGACTAGAAAAATCAAACAAGTTCCAAGCTGAAGTTAAGATATTAAGAAAGTCAAGAAATTACAAATAGCTCATCCTGAGCTGTGACTTAGAGAATGAGAGAGAAGACTCAAGGGAAACAGGCAGACTCTGATTTTGATGAGTCTCATTCTTCACCATGAGATTGTTCTTGATTCTTACAGTGATGGGGGGGCATTTGTAGATTCTTTCACTGAAAATGAAGATTTTTAATTTTCTTAAGAAAGATAATTCTGAAGGCAACAGAAAGAATGCTTTGAAAGGTTGAGGAGATTCTGGAAACATGTGGACCAAAAGAGAATTGATAAAGGTGAGGTGAACCAAGATATAACAGTGGGTATAGCTAGACATGATGGGTCTGAAATGGATTTAAAAAGAACATCATCTGAGTGTGTACCAACTGTCCTGGTTCAGGCTGGCTTCATCTCTCATGGGGATAGCTAAGCTTCTCAGCTTGTGTCCTATCTCCAATCTCCTTCTCTGTCTTCTACCAGAAGTCCACTCTAAGAATCATTGTAGATCAAGTTGCTCATCTTTCAAAAAAACTATTTATGCTCAATTAATCATAGAAGAAGGACATAGAGACAGATTTTGCCCACAAGCTGACACTTAACAGTCATGATAATTTTGACGAGTGATGCTTTCTATTGGCATAGCATCTAATTAAGACGCTACCATGTATCCCTCCCACTTATACCTCAACTGATAAGGATTAATCCCGAGTCTTGTACAAGCTAGTCAAGCACTCTACTGCTGAGCTATGTCCCCTGCCTGATGCTGAGTCTAAAACACCTGAGCTGAAGTACTAAAACCCAGGCTCATCAGTAAATGACAAGATATAGTTCTAAATTATTTATTTCTTTTTGGTTTTATTTCATTTTTTAGACACCCCCATATTTTTTGTACCTTTAAACATACTGTCCCTGTACTTGGAATGCCTTTTACCTACCTCTTTATCTGAGGAATTGCTTCTTTTCTTCCAAGCTATATTTTATCTATCCTCCCTTGAAAGATCTTCTTTTATCTCCAAAGAAATATTGATATCTATATTGACAAACCCTTTGGAATTGTGCTATCATGAATTTTTCTCCACTCTTTTTCTTTTTGTAATTATTAAAAATATGTATTTTTCTTTATGGCAAAGCTATACTCCATTATGTGTAAGAGTTAGATATTCTTTATCCATTCATCTGTTGTTTGATGAGGATGATATCTTGTCATATATATATATATATATATATATGTACTGTGTACAAGATTTACCTATGGTATTATGAATTGTGTGGCTACAAATATGGGTATGCACGTATCAGTGTAATACCATGTCTTTAACTCTTTTAGGAAGGGATACAGCTGGGTCAAATGAAATTTCTGATTTTAACTTTTTTGGGAATCTCCATACTGATTTCCAGACTGGTTGTGCTAACTTATTTGATTTCTTGATGATGACTATTCTTTCTGGGTAAGAGAAAAGGAAGTGACATATACAGAAAGCAGAAATGACGTATAGAGACAGCCTGATTGGTTACGGCTCCTATTTTCTTGTTTGAACAAGATTTCCACAGATAGTTTCTTATGATTGGCTAAAGTTCAACTACTTGTTACAAGAGTAAGTTACTGTGTTTTTACATACTGTTGAGCTACAGTTCACTACGTAGAGAGAAACTTTTAAGTCAAAGTTAAAATGTATGGGATAAATTTAGATCAAACTTAACACTATCTCTCACAAACATCTTCATAAGTTGATAGATACAATTCACCTTTTTTTTCTAATTTTTGAAATGAATAGGTAGATAGACAGATACAGATGTGGTTAGTAATAAAATATAAAATATAATTGGTCTTTCTCTAGGATCCTGGCACAGAACTCTTAAAACCATTGAGATTTCCCAAGACAAATAGATGAAAGGAGCATATTTTGTTATTTATAAAAAGCCTCTTTCAACCATAATGTGATGACTGCCTGCCAGAGGAATCAACCATGTAATTAGATGATTGACACTTTCAATCCCACCTCTTAACCTCCAGAAAGAAGAGTTGGTGGTTACATTTAATCAACAATGACCAATAGTTTAATCAACTATGAAAATATAATGGAATTGCTAATTGAAAAGAAAAGGAAAAGAAAATAAAGAGAAAAAAAAGAAGGAAAAGACAAGAACAGAACAGAACAGTGAACAACTTGGTCCAGGAATTTTTACACTGATAAACATACCCACATGCCAGAAGAGTGATATGCCTCAAGGTCCTTGTAGACAAAAGCTCCTGCACTTGGAATCTTGTGTGGTCTTTATTTGCCTCTAATACCTTTTATAATAAACTGATAATAGGAAGTGTGGGAAAGGAAGCAGTGAAACTCTTCCCCATTCATCATAAGGTTCATGGCCCACGTATCTGTAACAGACAGGTTAATGAGGGGAAAGCCTAACTAATTATTTAATCAAAGTTTTACATGCATGGGAGCCTTCCGAATGAAGACCCGAAGACCCAAGGTGAACTATTAAGTAGTATGCTTAGGTCTGATGAAGCATGGACAGCTGCGTAGAAGTGTTTGGATTAGAAGGATCTGAGATAGCAGAAACAGACGGGATGGGGAAACCTCGCAAGGCATTCTGCGGAGATTCTTGTTGGTCTCTCTGGGCAACACTCCCTGCTCCTTCTGGATATGGGCGTCTTGTGACCTACCAGTAGACAAGATCAGTCAGAGAATTTCTTTATGACTGCGGGCTACACCAAAAAAAGGATTTTAGATCTTATGGCTGGCTTTGGGAAAACGAGTTTCTCTTTCTATGATCCACCTTGGGAAAGAGGAATTCTAGTTTCTGAGGCTTGCCACAGGGTAGAAGTTTAGAGGCAAACTTTGTTTTTAAGGCTTTCACTTTGGGTTTCTTTCTCTGAACCTAAATATTAGTAGAGTGTTTCTCTGAATTCTGAGAGCTATTACTGCAAATTATCAAACCTAAGGAAGTATCTATGGAAATTTCCCATTTGTTACCAAATCAGAGAGAAGTGTGGATAACCTGGGAAGCCTATCTCTGCAGTTGGTATCTGAAGCAAGGCTAATTTACATGACTGAAGCCTTATATTACAGGAACTAACTAAATTTATGACTGCAGAGAGGTGAAGAATTTCTTGGTGTGGAAATCCCATAAACTTGGTATCAGATGTATGGCGAGCAAAAGAACAACTTCCCTTTATTACAATAAAAAAAAATCCTACCATAGATGAGTAGTTTTATGTTTCTATTATAGTGTTTTTCTTGCCCTATTAACCCGTATTAACAAAAACAGCTGAAAGTCCCTCTCTGTATTTTTACATTTTATGTAGCTATGTGCAAATTTATACATAGACATACACACATCTTTTCTTTCTCATTGTTAGATTATTAAGAATGTTATCATATGAGACATTTCTTTACTTTTTCTTACCTCACAATACCTCATAAAAATCTTTCTGTTATAGCTATAAGACATTCTTTCAAGTGGCTGCAAAACATTCTGCTGTATAAATTTTTCAACTCTTTATTTGTCCTCAGTTTCTATTTTTGCTACGATGTCATACTTCTATAAATATTCTGGTATATGTATTTTAATGTATTGATGCTTTTGCTACTCTGGTTGGATTCCCAGAAGTGGAATTCATGGGTTGAACAGTGTGTGTATTTTTAATTTTAAGAGATATTGCCATTTTACTTTCTGAAAGGACTATAAAAATTTTTACTGCTTCCAATAACTTTTGAGAAAATAACTTTCCCCTTATGCCCACCAAGAATAAGACTTATAAATCTTATTTACTTATATATTTATTTTGTCTAACTTTTGAGAGGAAGGCCATATTTTATCTTTATAATAACTTTAATTTTCCTAACTGTAAATGAATCTGATCCCCTATCTCATATAGTACATGAAATAAATTTTATGGATTTGTGCATGAACACAGATATGTATGTGAATGTTCATGCAATGCTACTCAAAATAGTCAAAAATTGAAAACAACATAAGTCTCCACCAGTTGGAGACTAGATAAACTTATAAGTAGAAACTAATTTAAAGTATTATCAGACAATTGGGGGCCAGGAATGGTGGCACAGACCTATAATCCCAGCACTTGGGAAACTGAGGCACAGGGATTTCTGCAAGTTGAGTTCAAGGCCAGCGTGAACTGCATAGCCAAACTGTGCTTCCAAAATAGAAAAGAAGGAAAGAAGGAAAAAAGGAGGGAAAGAAAGAAAAAAAAAAGAAGGAAAATTTGCATAAATTCTTAGGATAATGAAGCTTTATTAATTGGAGCTGCATACTGAGAGTGTACCAAAGAAAATATAGATGAACTGACTGAGTATAATTTTTTTTGAATGCCAAAACATATTTTAAACAAAATCAAAAGACAAATTATATATTCAGGGAAATTTATTCTTTTCTACTATGTCTTGTTTTTTTGTTTTGTTTTGTTTTTGAGACAGGGTCTTGCTATGAAAACATAATCTGGCCTTAAACTCATGGCAATCCCACTGCCTCAACCTCTGGAGTACTGGGATTACATATGTGCACCACCTAACTGGCCTGGAGAGCTATTACAACACAGATGATTCACAAATCTAAAAATCTGTAATAAACAATGAGCTCTTAAAAATTGACTATAAAACGGCCAAGTGAACCACACTTATCAAATCACAGTAAAGCAAATCCAAGTGGCCTAGGAAGAAATATAAAAAAATTTTAATTAGCCACAGTAAAATACCGCTGTGAAAAAACAAACCAACACTCCAGTAATAGAATACAAAGTTAATTATCTCCCATAGGGTACAGAGTCCTATCATGGAAGCAGATGACCCTGTGAGGGTTTTAAACCCACAAGTATGTGAGTGAAGGGCACAGATGCAAGCAACAGAGGGAGTTAACAGGAATGGTGATGTGCTAAGAGTCAGCAGCAGTCCTGGAAGCTACTGCTACACCTGCAGAGAGGAAGAGTTGGCAATTTTAACTCAGCAGGCAGATCTATGGAAGCAAGTCTGTCATTTACTGCTTGCTGTGAACCTCCGATCTATTGTCATGGGTTCCCATTAGCCAGACCAGCTACAAAATCTTAGAGCACAAGGGAATCCTAGCAATCCAGTGTGCACAGGTCAGCCTCCTGGGCATAGAGTGGAACAGGAAAGCATGGACAGTGGGTCAGCTGGGAAGGCAAACTGAGAATAACTAGAACTCTCTTTTTGCCTTCTATCCTAATTTCCAGACATAGACAATCAACAGCTTGCAACCTATTCTCTAAGAATGTTTTCTCTTACCATCAGTTTGTCTTCCAGAGCTAATATACTTGATATTTAAATAATCTTCATGGATCACTAAGAAAAAAAACAGTCAATAGAAAAGCAAAAAGGAACATAAATTGACATTCATGAGTGGAAGAAATGTATATGGATAATATAGACCTAAAAGAATCAGCTTATTTGGTAATCAAATAGATGCAAATTAAAGCAACAATGAAATGCCACCATTCATCTATCAAATTGACAGAGAATAAAATACATATGGAATACCTCCTGTTGTTAAGGGCGTGGTAAGATAATAGTTATGATGTTAGGAGTATGAATTGCTTTATCCTTTCTTGAAGATAACTTGACAAGATATATTGGAAGGTTATAAGGTTTATCTTCTCTCCCATAGTAATTCTGCTTAGGAATTTATCCAAAGAATATACTCAGAAATGCACAGATGATGTTATCACAGCATTATTTATAATATTGATAAATCATAACATAAATATGTACCACAGATGATTTGTATAATAAATTATGATATGGCCATACAATGAAATTATGAAGTCATTAAAATCATGTTGTAGAAAAATATGTAGTGACATGAAATAAAGGATACAGTGTGCTATTAAACAAAAGAATCCAAGTGTAAGCCAGGATATATAATATATCCTATGATCTTAAATTTGTACAAAACAATTCCATCTTTGGGGTAAGAGTGTAAAGAATTTTTATATTCTGTATACTTTTCTATATTTTTCACAATGGATATATTTTATTATCTATATAAATTTCATGAAGGCAGGCAGAGCTATTACACCAATCAATTCAGTTTTTATTTGACCAAGTACAGAGGTCATTTCTCCTTGAATTGGTAGTTATGTTAAATTCCCAAATAAAATGAAAAATTTCTAGAATTTGAAGGGGAGTTAGTACTGCTTTTTGGACTATAGGATGAAGTTCTATGAAGCAACTCTTTGGATGATTTTTGTAGCGCTGTAAAAGTCAATAGAGGAAGATGCTTCTGAATCTGTATCTTGGATGATAAAATGAAGTATCCTGTTTGCATGGTACCCTATCTCAGGAGTTCTGCCAGGTCTCTAAAATGTGACTGCTAATGGATAGTCGAGGCCTGTAATTAACTGTAGAAAATTTAAGGGTGACAACTTCTCTTTATAACTTTGTGTGCTTGTGTTTGTGAGTCATTATTAAGGCTGTAAATAACAATACATAAATAAGGCAACCAAGTCTCAGAATTTGAACAGAAATTTGGTTGTCTATTAAATGGTGGCATGCATATGGTTCCCTATACCTACATACAGTCTATATCAATAGCTATGAACAGATGAGTTGTGATCAACACAGAAGAAAATGAGAGTTTTAAAATAAAGCATTACCTTTTTAGCACTGCCTCCACATTAGATTTGAGTCATAAAATCAGTTAAGTAATTAGGAAAGATTTTCTACTTTGGAGGAAGAATTTATGTCATCCATTTTCCTGAGTTTTGAATAAAAGTCATTCGAGTTCACTGTCCTCCCCTTTTTGATCCTGTAATATCATTATAACCGGAAGACCATGTATACTAGCTAGGGGTTATGGTCGGTATTGCGATACTTAGGAATTTATGGCCTCCATGAAATAATGGTTGCGACAGACTCACCTGAAGTTGTTTGAAGGCAAATACTGGTGTTTAAGGAAAAAGCTCTGAAACCAATGTCCTACTTAACGTCTGCATGATCCAGAAAGTTATTTGATTTCTCTTTTCCCCAGGTGTAAAATGAGAATCATTATAGTAGTTTTAGAATGGTATTCATTACTCTGAAGACTGAACTAATTAGACTTGTGGGATAATGCCAAGTATTATTTTGATTTTCTCAAGTGCCATTCAGATATAGAAAAATACTATAGCTTGCTCTGCATATCTTTGGGTCCACACATGCAAATTCAGCTAGCTCCAGATCAAAAATATTTTTAAAATTTTGTCGGTTCTGAGCATGTATAGACTTTTCCTCTCTGCATTATTCTCTAATCAATTCAGTGTAACAATTATTTGCATACCATTACATTGGATTGGATGCAATAAGCAATCTTAAATTGATTTAAAGTATACGTGATGATACACACAGGTTATATGCAAATACTATGCCAGTTATACAAGTGACTTAAGAACTTTGATAGCCACAAGGGATCCTAGAATAAATTCCCCACAAACATGAAGGGACAAGATTATCCACATTTATCCAGTGAGAGGTAAAGACATTTCTGAATTTCAGTCACAGAGACATACAGAGCTTGTCTTTTTGTCTACATATCTTCATGGATCAAGTGTAAATAAAGAAAAAGAAAAATTCATTTTTCAGATATCAAAGAGCTACTGTAACACTTTTTTTTTTGTACCTGCAATTGAACTCAGGACCTCATGCTTGCCAGGCAGGCACTGTGACACTGAGCTATATCCTCAGCCCTCAAAATGCTATTCTAATCCTGGAAGGCATGAAAATCCAGATTAGAACTAAAAAAATAAGCAAAAAATTAATTTTCTCTGTTGTCTCTCACCCAATATAAATGATATCTCTATAAGACATCAATTCACTTACAGAGATCTCCATTGGTAAGGCTGTAAAAATAAATTCTTCACTATGGATCCCAACAACTGGGAATGATTTGTTGGTTGTAAATACTTAAAAAACAAAATAAAATACAAAATCAATAGAGAGAAAATTAAATTTAGTAAAACATAAAGCCAATGAAATTACATTAGTGCTTGAGATTTAACATAGGAGAGCAAAATAAATAAACACACAATCTTGTACTCGAATCATGAAGAATAAGGCAACTTTTTCTCTCAATAATATGTGCCTGGCTCCCATAAGTGAGTCTTTAGTGTATTACTGGAAGTTAAAGTACACTTTCAAACAGTTTAGAGTCATGCCATGCATATAAACATGAAATGAACACATTTTAAAATATTCCACTCAACTCAGGAGGGAATGGGCTGATATAGCTGGTTCAAAAGAAAAATTTTTAAAAATTGCCATAGAAATATTAATTAAGAATACTGCAATGAATACATAAAGAGAAGTGAAATTGGTTTTATTAGCCCATCATGAAGAAATAATTGAGTCTGTAAGGAACACGAGATTCTAAATATCTGTCAGATACCTAAAGCTTAGAGAAGGGTTGAAAAATGCTCAAAGGCAGGAGCTGAGGTCAGTGGTACAGTATGTGCCTAGCATGTGATAGGCTATGGGTTCAGTCTCCAGCATTCTCTCCCAGCAAAAAAAGTGCTCAAAAACAATACAACTATGGAATCAGATAAGCTAGAAGAATATGTTCTAGATGAATCAAAAATTTCTATTAAAATACTTATTTGACTTCTATAATGTTAAAATTAAGTAGAAAGAATTCGAGGGAGGGAAGGAGGGAAAGATGAAATAAATAACCAAGATGTCTTGATTACATGTACCAACTCGACAGAAGGAATATAAACATGTGCTGCAGACATATACTAATGATAATAATTAAAAAGTAGAGGTCATCCAGTCATTAGGATGACCAGAATCTTAGCGTGGGCATTTCTAAATCAGGATCTGGTCATGCCCAAGTAGACTCCAATGACTAGTACAAGTATAACAAGTTAAATGTCATGAATGCTCTTCCTGAACCATAAGAGGGATGAAAATGGGACTCAGAACTTGTTCCTTTAGAGTCCAGGTCATCTGAAGAATCAAACTCAATCAATCAGACTAAAATCTATCCAATAATACATCTGGGTAAAAAAGCCAACAACGTGACTACAGCATAGGAACCCAAACACCTCTCACGGTGACTGAACACTATATATGTACAGTTCTCAGCTGTGTAGACCACATTCTATGAGAGGGCCATTCAATCTAACACCTGTCTTTGTCTACATTTGGTTTTCTCTCTGCTGTTATTAAGTATTTAACAGCTTACATTCCAGCTGATGGGCAACAAGACTTGTAACAATAGCTAGGGGTACATCACCCCAAAGCATGTAGATGTGGTGGTGTATAATAAACCCAAGTTTAGAGGCCTGTTTATGAATGTAGCCACTTGAAAGACTATACAGTGCTTTGATCCATGAAGAACTACTGAGACCTTTATCCAGCGCCTTACTGGTTGTCCTTGTAGCCTCTTTTCGCACCATGATCGGTACAGGTAAGGGAGTTCCAACCACTGACATCAATAAATTCGAATAAAATTAAAATCTTTGCATGCTTAAAATTAAAAAAGAAACAATGAATGGAAGACCATGACAAAAAAATCTTTGCATGTACATTGGACCCCTTCTAATTTCAACCATTTTAAATTGGATGTGCTTGTTACACTTCCAAATGGAAATATCCTACAGATGGATGGATTAATAAAAGTTGTTGGCCAGCAGGGGATACTGGATCAGTAATTCCAGACACTCATCAGTTTACATCGTTGCCACTCAGGAAGTGATTCTGGGTGGGTGTGGCTGCTACACTGGTAGGATACAGACTTCCTCCACCAACTGTAAGACAGTCAAGGTTTTGTAAGCCCATAATGGTGATTAGGGGTTTTCTTCACATGTTGAAGTCCCAGGCTGATAGTAATCATTGAAAAGTAGCTGAAGACCATGACTGAGATGTCCAAATCTTTATCACAGGAAATGTCTATAAATCAGATACAAGGAGATGGGGTTGAGAGAATGTCACATCAATGGACAAGACTGGGACTAGGGCTTCTACAAGAAGAGTTAAGGAAAATGAAAGAAACAATAAAAAACAGCAACTGAAAATGAAATGCTAAGAAAAATATCACCAACCCTTTGACAACAAAATAAAGCTACAATTTGTTAAATAGCAATCTGTACATTTTTCTAACTATATATGCTTTGAAAATCCACTCAATAATATATATTAACATTTTTCTATTGCAATGCCTGAAGAATTATGTAATCATTTTAATTGATTCTACTGGATGGATTTAAATGAATTATTTCCAGTAATATCCTATTGTTGAAACTTTATAATGATTTTATGTAAAAAATATTGCTATAATTAAAAACAAAGTATAAATCAATACTGTTTACTTCTTTATGATGATAAAAATTATACATTCACAATGAATATTCCTGATTTTTGTAGGTTGAGTTCTACCTGCTAGAGATGTTGTTATTTATGATTTGTTCTGCACTATTTCTTTTCTGTTCCTCAGGCCCTGAGACTGCCCTCCTTGATATGGAGATACACTTATCTCAGTATAATACCAAAATACATGTGAAGCACACCATTACCTAAATACCAGCAAAATAGCATCTTAGGTGACACTTTTCTCCTTTTATTTACTTTTGTTAACAAGCATGTCATGTTTGCTCTATGCCAATGTTCTCAGGATTTTTCAAATTAACTGCTGAGCCATCCTAACATTTCTGCAGTTTACATTTTATTATCTCCCATTTACATACAGGGAACTATGGCAGGGAGGTTACTTTTCCCAAGGTCACCCAAATAGCAAATGGCAGCATCAAGAAACCAACACCAGCTACTTTACCTTCCATGTCCCTTTGTTGGTAAAAAGAGAAAACACTATTGTGCAAAAGTGGCACAAACTATGCATGCTAAGGTTGTGTATGCTTCCAAAAGAGAGTGATTAGATTTTAACAAATGAGGCCCCTTCCATCCTCATTTTCTTGAAGAAGATAATAATCAATCACAGTAGTTATGGAACTGAGGGACCACAGAGCTGTGACTATTACAGCTTCACTTCATTTAGAGAAAACACATCCTTTCAGTTACACCATCCAAACTTATTAGGACATAACCTTTCAAACCTGAGAAGAAAAGGTCAATCTTAGCTGGAGAACAAAGAAAGTTTCTGAATTTGGGGATTTTGCATTGCTTCAAATTCTCCATTTTTCTCTCATCTCAGTGATGTTGAAAATTCAGCTACTTCTGTAGGAATCCAATTACTCCTGCAGATTACACAAAGATTATCAAAGTTGTAAACAGCCGAATATTTGCAGAGATCGATGAAGCACAACAAAGCTCATATTTAACAAGAGGAATGAAAATAAGAGTTGGTGACAGAGGAATCTAATGTCACATCATCATGCTGAAGGTTAGGACATAATTGAAATCAATGTTATAGCACTGTGTATCCTCCAGGCTTCGTGCACCTTGAGAGCACACTTCTAATTTCATATCTGAGCAATTCATTTGCCTTAAGCAGGAGCACCACTAGGAGGGTGCTTTTATTGTGTTGCCTTGACATGAGGTTTGAATTCAGTTAGATTGTGGCAAATTAGGCCATCTTTCAGCAAACGAGATTATGACAGATTGTGCACAAACTCACTGCATTCTCATATTCTCAAAGACTTAAGAGCAGCAGCCAAAGGCAGGAATCTGCAGTGGTTACAGGCCTGGGCTTTGAGGTTAGAAAGGTAGAGATTCAATGACAGCCCAGTAACTTCAAGGAATTTCATTTAACTCAAGTAACTCACTTCATGTCAGGTCTAGACCACCTCATTTGTATAATGGAGCTGTTCTGGAAATGAATGGGATGCCCCATGAAGGGCTCATAGAAATCATATAACATTATTTGACACTTGGATCAGTCCAGTTACCACACTACTGTGCATGTCACCTTTCACTGATAAGAAATGAGAGAGTTGAGTTCTGACCCAGGTGTCCTAGCTCTTGAATTTATATTCCATATTGTTCTACTAAAAAAGAAGCATTTCAAGAGTTCCATTCATAGCCGGGTGTGGTGGCTCATGCCTGTAATCCCAGCACTTGGGAGGCTGAGGCAGGAGGATCTTTGTGAGTTCGAGACCAGCCTGGGCTACAAGGTGAGCTCAAGGCCAGCCTGAACTGCATAGCAAGACCCTGTCTCAAAAAGACTGAAAAAAAAAAAAAAGAGTTCCATTCATGTTCTTTGTTGCTCAGTCTAGATAAAAGGCATGTCCCAATGTTGACAATAAATAAATACCTGAATAAACTACCTCGAAAAGCATTGTGAATGGACAAATATCCATACTGAAAAGATTGATTCTGGCATCCTCTTGACATCCCAGAAGATGAACTATAATCTTGAAATAAGTTCAGTGTATCAAAATCAGGAGACTTGGGTGCTACATTTAGTCCTGGTGCCAACTTGCTCTTGAGTCATGCATTTACTAATTCTTTTACATGTTCTTTTAGCACCTCCTATGTTCCATTCACTGCTCCAGGCTCTGTGGATACAGTAGTATGCAAGACAGAATTGGTCTCTGTTATTTTCAAAGAAAAGAAAAGCAATATTCTCAGAATGATGAGGGTTATGAACAACCAAATATGTGATAGAAATAGACCACAAAGCACACGACTCTCCTTGGGTCTGGGGTTTATCAGAGGCCTCCGTGAGGTAGGGGCTTTTGGATGAGACCTAAAAAGAGAACAGGAGATGGTCTCGAGAACTAGGCAGGGGTGTAGATCAGGCTACCTTACATGGAAGGAGCTTTAGTAAAGACAAGATTTGTACATTTATGTTCCACTAATTGCATAACTGGTCATTAATGAGAAACCTTAAAGAAGGATGATGCAAATATTTATTTTGGGCAGAACTAAGAAAATAATGTTTACTACAAACTGCATGTACTGGCTTCTTAGAGTAAGCCACAGTGGTAAAGGCCTCCATGGTCAGACCGTCTTGGGTTTGGATTCCATTCTTCCTGGAATGCTGAAAGCTTTTCTTTTCTGATCTCTTTTTATGATAATTACAATGCAGGGAATGAACTAGAGCTCTGTGATTGTTTCTAGTTTGGTAACTTTAAATATCTGGTTTCACTAACCGACTGCTAACTAAAACCAGCAAGTCATACCTTAGATCCACAGGTCAAGATTTTACTCACACTTGTCTTTGAGATCACTTTGTAATTTGAGATATTTTATCCTAATTGTCTATAATTCTAAGTAACATCTAGTCGCTAAAGTGTGGTTTTAAAGGTAGTCTCCCATCCTGAAGGAAAACAGTACATAACCAGCAGAACCATCATCTGTAATTTCTTAACTGCTTTTTTTTCCTGTAATTCTTCCTATATCGAGATTCATTATACACACTCACACACACACACACACACACATGCATACATATGTATATGTGTGTGTATGATAAAAATTTACAGTGAATGCTGCTGCTGTGTGCCACACAACAGAAAGGCATGTATCCTTAACAGCAGAAGCAGCATCCTGAACCTTAGTGATAGTATGTGACAATTTCCAACTTCTTTGGTACAGATAGCCAATTGTAAGTTGTGGTTAAGAGAAAGTGTGACCTAAAGTGTGCCCTCAATCATGGATCAGGAACAACAGATTATTAGGAATTTTTTTCAAAATTCATTGGAATTACATAATCATGCTACCTTAGACTCCAGCTTTTTAAGCAGTGGCACAGTAGAAAGGTGAAACTTGGGTCTATGGTTATGACCCCTAGACCAAGGTTCAGAGCTCTCAGTGGAAATTACCTAGTTTTTTTTAAAAAAGGAGGTAAATCAATACACAATGTCAAGATGTGTTTTTTCCTTTAGAATTGTGTAAGTTGAGTTGAAGCAAACTTTGAATATAAGGCTTATTAGAGTAGTTAACAAACCCACATAATAACTAAAGTAAAATAAAAAACAAAGAATAGAAAGCAGGGAAACAGATCTTTAGAAAATTAGAAGGGACTCTAGACATGGAGGGGGAAAGAAGAAAGAGTAGCAAAAAGGTTTAAGCTGTGATATATGATATAACTTGTATCACACCTTAATCATATAAATGTTCTCCTTGATGAATATATTTATTATGTATAGCAAAGATCTGCTAATAAAAATCAATCAAAAAATAACATAAGCAAGATGACCACATTATATATCTTAATATTGAAACCAATTATTTTATGTATACTTAAAGGTTCACAGTAAAGAAGAATGCATCTCTTTTTTAAAAAAAGATAAGATGTCTACAGAAAATGGCCTGAGAAATGGGCAAATGGTTTCATCCTTCATCGTAACAATGGTCTGTGTCATGCATCACTTCTGGTAGGGTGATTTCTGTGAGATAAAACATTCACTGCATTTGACACCTTCAGACTTCTGACTGTCCCAATCAAAGGTAAATAATTTGAATCAATCCAAAATAATCAGGTAGCCACAACATCTAGTAGGTGCTGATGCAAGGGGACTTCCAGAACTGCTTCGGAATGCAGCAAGAATGATGGGATAAGTATATTTGAAGTGAGGGAGAGTGCTGTGCGGAAGACTAATGGCAAAGTGTCATTTACTGTGATGAATTTTTAAAATTTAAACATTCACTTCAGTGTTTATGTAAATATCTCTTTGTGACCTCATTATGGAGTTAATAGTTAAGAAACCAGTTGAACTTTTTTAAAAAAATATTTTTTTATGTGAAGATACAACTACATTTTGGAAATAGGTTGGAAGAAGCTCAGACAGTAGGAGCAGATGTGGCGTCACTTACTTAAATTTCAAATAAGTCAAAGGAATCCAGATGGCCATGAGCCCATACTATGTGTTTTTCAGTCACCTTCAAAATTTCACAAGTCATTCATATGTGTTTGGAACATACATATCTTCATTTCTGTTTCAGAAAGTGAGACTCTTGGGGCTGGTGATATTTAAATCTCTGGGTCATCAATTCACCCACAAAGGGTCCTGGGCCAGTCGGTAAAGTAAGCACGGTAAACATACTAATGTCAGATGCTGCATGAGCAGGCTATGACTCAGGATTATGATCTATTCTTCACGGAACAAGAATTTAAATCAAGAGTTGTGAGCTCAGATGGTAAACCAGATGAATGTAGAAACGTAGCAGAAGCCATTTAGATACACAAGCTCACTACATCTCCACAAATACCAGCTCTATGTGCACATAAAGAAAATGAAACATAAGCCACAAAGTAAGACAACATATCTGACCCACAAATATGCAAAAAATAATCCACATCCAGAATATGCAAAAGGCTGTACAAGTCAATAAGAAAAATATAAAACAAACTGCACTAGAAAAGGGTAGCAAGGGAGAGGAATGGAAATATAAATACAAGACAAACGTACTAACATATTTTAACATTTTATTCATCAGAAATATTATTTGGGATGCATTCTGTCTCACAAAATTGGCAGAATTGAGGAGGGAGTCTAAAAACATGGAATAACATGTACTCTTTCTTATAATTAATGGGCGGATGAATTGGTAGATCCACTTAGGAGATAATATCTCTGTATATGATAAAGTTAAAATAGAGTGATTCATCAATTCCAATCTTCAGTGTATAGGTACACATTCTACAAAAATTCTAGCAGTGTATCTGGAAGATATATTCAACAACATTTATAGAATCAGAATTTATAATAGAAACAGAGTAATCCCAAAATTCCATCTTCAAATACATATATATTCACACACATGTATATATGCATATGTATGTATATTATATGTGTATGTATGTATAGTGTATTTGTATAGTAGAATGCTACAGAAATGAGAATGAGCTACAAAGAAATAGGCATGAAATTCAAATTATAATTTTTAAAGTATATAATCCAATGTTTTGTAGTATATTTGGAGTTAATCCACCTAGCTATTTATTTTTACAAGTATCACCTTTATCAAATTTTAGAACATTTTTATCATCCTAAAAAGTAATAACATAACCACTAGGCTGTTTCTCATTCTTCCTTCTTTTCTTGACTCCTGTAAACCATAATATATTTTCAATCTCTATAGATTTACTCATTATGGGCATTTCATATAGAAGGAATTTATGCTATATATGGCCTTTTGTGTCTGCATTCTTCTGCTTAAGCATAATGTTTTTGTGTTTAATTCACGTGTTTCATATATTGAAACATCATCTCTTTTATGACATAATAATATTCCACCGCACTACATTTATTCACCAGTTGAATGTTTTTTGGTTGTTATGAATAATTCTGCTATGAAAATCCAATCACTAACCAGGCAAATGAATTCAATAAACACTTCTTAAAAGAAGTACAAATGGACAAAAATATAGGAAAAATGTTTAGCACCTTTAGTCATTAGAGGAACTGACAATCAAAACTACATTAATTTTTCATCTCATTCCAGTCACAATGGCTACCATCAAGAATATAGAAGCAATAAATGCAGGCAAGGATGTGGGGAAGAGGGAACACTTCCACACTGCTAGTGGGAATGTAAATTAGTTCAGCTACTATGGAAATCTATGTGGAAGTCCCTCAAAAAGCTAAAAATAAAACTACCCTATGACCCAATACAGAACTCCTTTATGTATACCTGAAGGAAGTAAAATCAGCAAACTGTAAGCATACCTCCACACCCATCTGTATTGTGACAATACCCAAGTCACAGAAAGAACGAAAGTGTCTATTAAAGATAAATGGGTAAAGAAAATGGGAGTATTAACTCAATGGGGTATTATTCAACTGTAAAGCGGAAAGGAAATGTGTTATTTGCAGGGAAATGAATGTACTTGGAAAGCCTCATGTTAGGCAAGGGAAGACAAATTCAGAAAGACAAATATCACATGTTGTCCCTAATATGTGGAATCTGAACAAGATGACATGAAAGTAAAAGGGAGGCTATTATTGGACAAGAGAAAGGGAATACAGAAGAAGGAAGAGGAGTGTGAGGGAGAGTAATGGGGAATGGTAAAAAAAGGAGTTATTAATTTTCTCATTAAGAGATCATGACGTTGACAGGAATATATTGAAATGAGAAGCTATTTGCTGTACTTCGTTAAGTGAAAAGGCAGGTTACAAACAGTGTGTATAACATTGCCACTTTTATTCTCAAAATCAAGGCATAGAGATATCAAAAATTTATCTAGAATGGTATTCACTTAACTTTCTTATATTATCCATTGTTAATTTGTTATTATCCTGTTTTAAAACTCTGTGTCATTGTTTTTAGTTTTTTAGTTTACTCTCTTTAAAATAAAAACATTAATTATTTTAATGTGTCTCTAGGAGGGAGATACTAAACATATTTCTTTTTGTTTAAGACTGTTTTTGACTCAAACTATTACAGTATAAAATATTTTCTTTCTTTTTTTTTTTTTTGGTACCAGGATCGAACTCATGACTCATACTTGCCAGGAAGGTTCTTATGCCACTGAGTTAAATCCCCAGCCCTACAGTATAAAATATTTTAAGGGGCAAATTAAAAAGCATATGTGAAGTATAATTGTAGTAATAATTTCTCATTGTATAAGTATCTCAAAACATGATGCTATGTATCTTAAATACATATGATTTTATCTGTCAATTACACTCAATTTCAAGAATAATTAAAAAACAAAAGTTCAGCAAACAAATTAAAAAATAATCAATAAAACTGGCCATTAAGGAGCTGCACATCACATCCTAAAAACTGCTCCACAGCCACTAGTTATAATAAAGAGAATAAAGTGACACAATATCAATCGGGAAATTGAAATTCTCATACATTGATGGTGAGTTTGTGAAATGAGGAAGTCACTGGGGAAATCAGACTGGCAGTTCTCCTAGTGATTAAACAATGAATTACTATATAACCTAGCCATTCTACTCCTAGGTGCGTACACAAGAGAAATGAAAACATATGTCAACTCCAATTATAATTTTAACCACAAAAAGTAAGTTGTAAAAGGTAATTCTCTTTATATTTTCTTAACACTGGAAAACAGTATTGTGTGCCACATACTTTTGTGGTAAATTGATAAAGTAAGTTAAGGAAAGAATGAATAGCACAAAATGTACAAAGAGCAGTTACTTCTGAGAAAATGGGAAAAAGGAGGTGATCACAAAAGTTGACAAAATAGCTTCCAAAGTTCTGATAATGTTTAATATTCTATTTCTCATGGTAAATCACTATTGTAGGTATTCACTTATTCTTTAAACAGCACACATATGTTTCTCCTTTATATGTTTTATTATAGGAAAGAATTTATGAAATTTAACATCTTGAACATTATTTAAAGAGCATAGTTAAGTACTGCTATATGTTCACCCTGTTGTGAAATAGATATCCAGAAAGTTTGCATTTTTAAATACTGAAGTCATTATATAACAACTGAACAATATATCTGACTTTCCCTGTCCCTCCCCTGGGAGCCACCATTCCAATTTCTGTTTCTATGAATTTGACTACTTTAGATATCTCACATAAGTGGAATCATCTAGTGTTTTTTTGTGACTTGTTTATTTTACTTAGTATAATTCTTCAAGATTCATCTATCTTGTAGCTTGTGGCAGAAGTTCCTTCCTTTTAATCGTAAATAATATTTTACTTTGTATATAGACATTTTATTTATTCATTCATTTTTCAGCACATGTCTAGTATGTTACCACTTACTGGAAATTGTGAATAGTACAGCTATGAACATGGATGCACAAATATGTTTCAGACACTGGCTTCAATTCTATGGATACACATGCAGAAGTGGGAGTGCTAGGTCGTATGATAGATCTGCTTTTCATCTATGAGGAATTTCCATGCTGTTTTCCATAGAAATTGGGCTATGTTGCAATCTGACCAACAGTACGTAAGAATTACATGTGTTCTACATCTGTATCAACAATTGGTGATGGGGAATTTTTAGGTTTACTTTTATAGTAGCCTTCCTAATGGGTGTGAAGTGATATTTCAGTGCTTTGATTTGCATTTTTCTAATGTTTAGTGATGTTTAGCATCTTTTAGTATACTTGGTTTAAAAACTTAAGGCACTCACTTTATTAATTGTAATAATGATTGAAATGAACATAATGCAAATATTGCATGAGAATAGTTTAAATAGACAAAGGCTTACTCAAACAAGGAAGTACTCACACGGATGATGTAGATTTATAGTAAGTGGTTTCCAACATGCTTCCAACATATGGCTAAGTAGGAAAGTAACATACAATACAGTATGTGTAACATGACCTTTTACATTATACCCCAGTATATTGATGGCGATCTTTCCTAGGTAATGGGGGCTATAAGGGCTACACTGATTCATGTATTTTCTGATGTTTTCTCAATAAGCTTCTATTTCTTGAGAGGGAAAATATTTAAGTTTATGTTCATATGAAAAAATAAGAGTAAATATATTCAGAAAAATTTTTAAGTCACACCTCTATGAAATAAAAATATGAATCCCAACTATACTGTTGCTGAAAGTTTCAATAAGGGACCATAAATTTTCACGAGGCAAAATTTTTGTTCCATGACTTTCATTGCCTAAGTGATGAGCCAAAAGGAAACAATGAAAATTAGTCAGGAGAAAGTTACCAGTGACTTAAAGAAAACTATGAGACATCTTTATCACAAATTAGATTGTGGTTAGTTAGCTATTTATAAAAGTCAGTTTTATGGTGAGAAAAACCACTGAACAGAAGTGAAGTGAAATGAGTTTTTAGCTTGGTGCTTTCACAAAATTCTGTATTATGGGCTATTCTCTTAACTTTTTAGTCCTGATCATATATAAAATGAGGGACATAAACTAATTATTGCTATGGTATCTCTAGACTTTTAAAAATCTTTGATTTATATGAGGGTATAGAAATTAATTTTTGTCTTCAACCTACCATATGATCTAATATCTCTCCCAGTTATACCACCTGAAATGAGAAGCCAATCTCAAAACTGTAAGAAGACTGATAAACTAGGAAATACAAATAAGTTTATTCTACCTACTGAGACATCAGTGGTTGTTTCCAGTATTAGCATATTTCCCAAATAGAGCCAGTGAGATTAATACCACTGATGTTTCCAGTTATGATTTAGAAGAGAAATCTCTATATGAGAATTAGTAAAATGACAAGATGGTAGCACTTAAAGAAAAGAACTTGGGGGAACTTGGGGCACTGGGAAAACAGGAAGCTAGCTCACTGCTCTGGTAAGTTGTTGTGGCCTCCCAAACCGCGGCCTACCCAGGGTGAGAACCATATCACCGTTTCCTGAGATCCACGCCATGTTGGAACTTGGGGTGCTGGGAAAACAGGCAGTCAGCTCACCACCCTGGTGGGGAGCTGTGAGCCTACCAGTGCACGAGCTAAAAATCAAACATCCATCTCATCCCCCTCCCCACCGCTAACAAGTGAGAGCCAGAGATCTGAGCATCTCTTGCAAGTTTGACTATGCAATTTAGCAAATAAGGGGGATTTTCTTCTGTCATCTCTTTGAAGGAAAATATTTTTATCTCTCTTTTGCTCTGTTCTGATCAATAGTACTGCTGTATTCAATATTCTGTTTTTATAATTTTGGTATTTCCTTTGACATTGCTCTACCTGATTGAAGGAACAACTATTGTGTAGAAAACCAGATATACTATTGTACCTATTGCAGTAACCTGATGTGAGGTTCTGTACCAATTTCACTGCACTGCCTCAGTTGGCTTTGTCCTGTCTTGTTCTGCTGTATTTTACCACCTTCAAAATAAATAAATTAAATAAATAAATAAAATAAAATAAATAAGAAAAAATAAAAAAATAAATAAAAACAACAAAACAGATCAGTAAGGTACTGAGCAACCTGAAACATGATATAACTAAAAAGATAATGGACTTAAAAAACAAAAGGAGGAAAAGAAAGTGCTCTAAAGGATATAACTACATGTATATTTAAGTGTGTAGGATTGATAACCATGTTGCTAAGTTTTTGTTGGATCTGTGAACAGAGCTGTTTGCAGGCTCACTGTTTGAATGTCCACTTTGTATGCTTTAATTTTGTAACTTGAACAACTATATCCAAGAAGACAATATATAATGTATCAACTAGTGATTTCTTACTGGTTTTTTTTTTTGAAATTCTGTATTGTTTTTACCCTTGTTTCTGTTTTACTTCCCCCCCTTAAATAAAAAAATAAAAATAAAAAAAAGAAGTTGGATAAAAATTATAGAAAGAGGAAAGTGGGTCAAAAATGAGAAGAGAGGGAAAAATCTTATAATATCACTTGAACTGAATCCTAATCATTTTTCAAATCTTTGCAATAATCAATCAGCTAGATTTTCTTTTATAAAACTTAATTAAAATTTAGATTACCCTTGCTAATATTCAACAAGGCCCCAGATTATATAATTTCTATAGCTTTATAAACGTCTGTCTTAAAATCTGTGCAATGCTTATTCTAAAAATCAAAGACAATAATGTATACACCTGGATAGGAATTCACCATTTCATCCCTATCCTCACAAAAATCATGCAAAATAGGTATTATTATCTTCATTTTAAGAACAAAGAATATGAGGTTTAACAATGAAACAGTTTTCCCAAATAAATTAAATCTATCTTACTTGGGGAGAACAGAGTGGTTTGTGATTAGCAATTTTTGCATCTTTTTTTGAAACTTATTTACAATCCTGAAATTTATAGTTTATGTCTCACTTTTCTTTTGTCTTGTGACCTAATATTTACATACTATTTATGTGGTCATTTTAAATGATTTATTGTTTACAAATAAGTGTGTGTGATAAAAACTGAAGGATGTTCCCCTCTTCACTAGTATTCCCCTCTTCACTAGTATTTGAGGTATTTAGTGAGGAAATGGTCATCTGGGGTGGAGGGAGGATTTCCAAACCTCCTTTTCAGTTAGGTGTGGTCAAGTGATCTCACTGAAATGCCATGCAATAGAATGAGGAATGCAAATGTGATGTAGCTAGTTTCTTAAAAGATAATCATATATCAATCTTTTCCTTTTTTATCTTGCTTGATTTCTCTACCATAATACTTACAACATGAAAATTATAGTGGAGATATAGCCACTATCTTGGATCTTGCTAGAACTGCAGTGTAATGCAAAGGGCTTGGTCCTAGAAGATTTTGAGGAAGAGAATCCTTGAGTGCCTTCTTTCATTTTCTATACAAGGGAGATAAACTTTCTTTTTGAAGCCACTTTTATTTTTCAGTTTCTAACAGTTGCTGCCAGATTGAGTTCTGATACAATGTTTTTACTGGACTAAATGACACAAACACACACACACACACACACACACAACTATAAAATTTTACCTGGAAGGAAGTTTAAGGTCATTAAGCTCTATATCCACATTTTTAAAAAATGAATAAATTGAGTATTTAAATATAGTGTTATGTTAAAGATCAATTAATGATTATTTTATTTTCCCCTTGATTATTAAATAAATTTATTTTTATATTTCAGTCCTCTGAAATGAAACTCATAGCAATGTAGTCTTTGATCATTTAGCTTGCTTGGTTTTGAATTTGCTTTTTTATTTATTTCTTTTTAAATTTTTATTTTTAATAGTATACATTTGCAGTACACCATGATCATACTCATCATAAGGAGTTGGTACACATACATAACACATTTAATTATTTTATGTCTCCTTCCCTATGCGCCCCATCCCTTGGTCCCCATCCCTTCTGCAAATGATCCATCTCTCTGTTTTTTATTAGCTACCTTTTATTTTGCTCTCTAATTTATTTGTTCTTTGGGTTTCTCATATTTGAGAAACCATGTGATATTTAAGATTGTGTGTCCTATTTATTTCATATAACATCACACTTTCAAAGTGCACCCATTTTTCTAAAAATGACTCAGACTTATCTCTCTTTATACCAGAGAACCACTCTATTGTGTATAAATACCACACATTTTTTTTTTTTGACCAGAGATTGAATTTACAACTTAGCCTTGGCAGGCAGGCACTATGCCAATGAGCTAAATCCATGGTCCTAAACACCACATTTCCTTTATGCATTCATTTGTTGATTCCATACGGGCGTGTTTCAAAATTTGGTTTTGAACTTTCTTAGTGAATCAGTAAGAATAACAAGAAAATAAAACATGAAACTCGATTTTATATATTCATTAGTTTAGATTTTAATATTGGTCACTTTTTGATTCTCTAGCTTCCTCTCCTTATACAGTCTAATTAATTATAATTTTGGGTTGATATTAAGTATGGGAGTATAGCCATTTTCACAATTTTTAGTAGTTTATGAAGAAATGAGATTATATAAGTTGATACCTATGAAAACACTTTTACTCTTTTTCTTCTTTGTTTGTCTTTTTTCTTCTTTTATTTTTCTTCCTCCTTCTTTCCTCTTTCTCCTCTTCTTCTTCCTCTTCCTCTCCCTCTGTCTTTCTTTCTCTCCTCCTCTGTCTAAATCAGAGTCCTGCTCTCTTTTAACTTTTTCTTACATGAGATAGCTTCATAAAATGATAAAGACAGATGCCAGTGGATCTAAGCTTATATCCTATCCTTTTTAAACCTACTTATTCAAAGAGAATGTTGCTTTGCAAGCAGTGTTAAAAAGTTCAAAATAGTAGAGGAGAGAAAGAACAGATTATGAAAGGCTTTGTGAGTCATACAAATTTTGACTCCAACATGAAAACTGTGGAAAATTACTGAAAGGTATCACCTTGGAAATACCATTCCATGCCCTGGAAGTACATGTAGGCAAATAGAAAGAGTCAAGATGAATTAGGAGATATTCTCAGAAATTTAGGTAGGGCATTAGATTATGAGCTAAAATTATGGCACATGAAGCAAAGAAGATAATTCTGACTTGAGAAATAATTTTGAAGCAAAATGGTAGGACTGGGCTAAGCCTGGGGAAAATTAGAACAGAGAGAAAGGCTTAAAGTTTTTATAATTGGACAAATGAATAACTCTTAAGAGTTATCTTAAAGTAGAAATATAAAAAGACTGTTAACACATGGAAATGAGACCGCAATGGGCATTTCAAATGTGATCTATGTCCTTTATAAGCAGAGGTGTTTGCAAGTCAGAATGTGTCCAAAGCACTGTAAGAATATGGATCTGGTGATAAGGTATGACATGGTATTAGAGATAATCCTCAGATTCCCATTTCAAATTGGCAATTAACAAATTACCAGCAAACATTTAGGGAAAGAAGCCATGATGAAGTGCTTGAGAATTAGATTGGGTGTTAAGATGTTTTATTCATCTGTTTTTTAGGACTGTTGTGAATAATTAAAGTATTTCAAAGGATTTTGTTAGCAGTGCTATAAATTCAGTGAAAGAAATGATTATTGAGTAGTAGGGAAGGAAAGAGTTTGCTTGATTCTAAAAGACAAACATTAAGACAATTACTAAAGAATTAAATAATGTACTATTGCATCTTTCAACTATCCTCAATGAGTAGAAAAAGAAATCCTTTGCCTATTAAGAAAAGAATGTCCTGAGAACATTCCTCTCGACTTAGGTAACTCTGCTTATGCCCTCTGGGATTCTGGAGAAATACATTTACAAAGGTAAGAGAAATGTGATGTCTGGTAATGTGCACTAGACATAGAGTAGATTGAAAGAAATGTCAATTGTCCTCTATTTCCAATTGAATGTCTTCAACTTATGCCTAGTGAGGCTTTTCATGCTAATGAAATTTGACACTTGATAGCATTTTTATAGGAAATGAATCAAAGATTAAGCCCATGCAAATTTTAGTACTAGGAAATGCCCTAGAAATGTTTGGTATAATCCACTTACTCCATAAATGTGAAGTTAAGTGATATTTTTAAAATCTTAAAACTAGTTTAGTAGAAGACTAAGTGCTGGAACCAGGTCATCTTGAAAAGGCTTTTCTATCTTTCATTTAGTGGAAAATATGTCACTGCTATTGGTTTTGACTCAAAGGAATGAGTTATACATTAGTTGAAGGTCACACACTCAAAAAGCTGGAGAAATTATTTGATTTGATTGTAAAGGGATATTGCTCCATTTTTACTCTTGATTTGAAAGAATAATATGAAATATATAATGTATCTATCTTAAAGATTAATACAAGGAAACACACTCTTTCCATAAATAATCACCAAAGAAATTCTTTGGGCCCCTAAAAAAGGAGAGAGTCCAACAAAAGGAGGTGATAAATCAGAAAAGAAATATATATGGTAGAATTTTAAAAAGAAAGTAAGAAGAAGGAAATAATGCAAGAAAAGAAATGTGCTAACAAAAACCTAGATGGAAATAATAAATTCAAATATTAAGAATAGTGAGAACTGATACAGAAAAGAAGGAACAAATATTCTTTTATGGGTTAGATCTGGTCATCTACCAAAGGCCTCATGTGTTTGGCAGGTGACTGGATCATGATGGTAGATGTATTGTTACAAGGTGAGACCTATCTGGAAGAGGTAGGCATTAGGAGCATGCCCTAGAAGGGCACCACTCCCTCCCAAAGTCTTCCCTTTGCTCTCTATTTTCTGACTTCTTTTTTATATAAAATTTTTATTTTATTTAAAGAAAGAAAAAAAAGGAAATTAAAAAAAAGAAAATAGGAAAAACAAGAAAAAAGAATACAAAGTTCAAAAAAAATTAAGAACATAAAATCACTAGTTGGTACACTACATATTGTCATCTTAACAGTAGTTGTTAAAATTACAAAATCAAAGCATAAACAGTGGCTAGACACTCAAACATTGACAGTGCAAACTCTTCCCTTCAATGGTCTAACAGAAATTTAGTAATATGGTCATCTATCTGACACACTATACATACCATTATATCCTTTAGAGCACTTTATTTCCCTTTCACTTTTACAATATCTATTATACTTTTTGGATTCCATTACTCTGCCAGTTTTTATTATTTTTTACATTGAAGACAATGTGATATTTACTAATGTGAGTCTTATTTCACTAATGAGGATATTCTCAAGTTGCCTCCATTTACCTATAAAGGCCTCAAGATCATCCTTTTTATAGCTGAGTAACATTCCATTGTATAAAAATACCATATATTTTCATCCACTCTGCAGTTGATGGGCATTTTGGTTGTTTCCAAGATTTAGCTATCACACATTGTGCTGCTATGAACATGGATGCACATATACCACTGTGATTTGATCTTTTCAGTTTTACTGGGAAAATATGCAGGAGGGGAATAGCTGGATTGAATGGAACTTCCAGTCCTACGTTTATTGATTACTGATTTCCATAGTGGCTGCACCAGTCTACACTCCCACAAACAGTGGAGCAGTGTTCCTTTTTCCTCGCCACCTCTCCAACATTTGTTATCAGTTGTTTTCTTGATGGCAGCTATTCTTTCCGGAGTGAGATGAAATCTCAATGTTGTTTTAATTTGCATTTCTTGAATGACCAGTGATGGTGAACATTTCTTAATATGTTTATTTGCCATTTGTATATCTTCCTCTGAAAACTGTGTGTTCATCTCAGATGCCCATTTTTGCAGAAGGTCTTTTAATTTGGGGGGCTTGATGTTTTTCAATTCTTTATATGTTCTGGATATAAGTTCTTTTTCTGAGGGGTTGCTGGCTAAAATTCTTTCCCACTCTGTGAGTTTTCTTTTCACATTGTTGGTGATTTCTTTTGAATTGCAAAAAATTTTTAGTAATATGAGATCCCAGTTGATTTTTTGAAGTGTTTTCCATGTGGTTTGTGTTTTACTCATAAATTCTCTCCATACCCCTATGTCTCCAAGATTTTTTACCTACTTTGTCTTCCAGTAGATTTAGTGTTTCTGCTTTAATATTTAGATCCTTGATACATTTTGACTTTAGTTTAGTGTATGGTGATAGGCATGGGTCTAGTTTCAGTCTTCAGCATGTGGAAAGTCAATTTTTCCAACACCATTTATTAAAGATGCTAGCCTTCTTCCAGTGAACATATTTAGACTCTTTGTCAAATATCAGGTGGCTGAGTGTCTTTGTAGTTGTGTTTGCATCTTCTAATTTGTTCCATTGATCCTCAGGTCTATTTCTTTGCCAGTACCAGGCTGATTTTATCACTGTGGATTTGTAGTACAATTTCAAGTCAGGAATTGAGATGCCTCCTGCCTTGCCTTTGTTGCCCAGATTTGCCTGTGCTATTCTAGGTTTCTTCTGTTTCCAAATGAATTTTAGTAGTGTTTTCTCTAGATCTGTGGGGTATGTCAATGGTATTTTGATTGGGATTGTACTAAATCTGTATAACAGTTTTGGGAGTATGACCATTTTTACAATGTTGGTTCTTCCTAGCCAAGAGCAAGGAATATCCTTCCATTTTCTAATATCCTCTGCAACCTCCTTTTTTAGCATATAGGTCTTTTACATTATTAGTTAGGTTAATTCCTAAGTATTCCATTTTTTTAGATGTTATTGTAAAGGGCAATATTTCCATCATTTCTCTCTCAGTAAGTTTTTTGTTTGTGTACAGGAATGCTATTGATTTTTGAGCATTGACTTTGTATAAAGCTACACTGCTGAGTTTATTACCTCTAGTAGTCTGTTAATGGAGTTTTTTGGATCTTCCATATAGAGTATCATGCCATCTGCAAATAGTGATAGTTTAACTTCTTCCTTTTCCTATCTTTATTCCTTTTATTTTTCTCTCTTCTCTGATTGCCCTGAGTGTTTCCAGAGCTATAGTGTCTCCAGAACTGTAGTGTTTCCAAAACTATATTGATTAGGAGTGCTGATAGTGGATATCCTTGTCTTGTTCCTGATTTTAGAGTGAAACCTCTCAGTTTTTGTCCATTTAGTATAACATTGGCTGTTGGTTTGTCATAGATGGTCGTTATGAGATTTAGACATCATGTATTTTGAATTTCTGAAGGGTTTTTACCATGAACATGTTTTTGACTTTATCAAAAGCATGTATTAAGATAATCATGTGATTTTTATTTTGGGCTCTGTGGATGTGGTGTATTACATTTATTGATTTGCGTATGTTGAACCATCCCTGCATTCCTAGAATAAATCTCGTGTGGTCATGGTGTATCATCTTCTTGATGATATGCTGCATTTTATTTGCCAGTGGTTTATTCAGAATCTTTGCATCAATGTTCATTAGTGAGACTGGTCTATAGTTCACCTTTTTGGTTGGGTCTTTCTCTGGTTTTGGTATCAGAGTGACACGTCTCCAAGAATGAGTTAGGGAGGATTGCTTCTCTTTCAATTTCATTGAAGAGTTTAAAGAGTATTGACATTAAATATTTGCTAAATTTTTTATAGAATTCAGCTGTGAATCCATCAGGACTTGGGCTTTTCTTTGATGGTAAGTTTTTAATCATGTTTTTGATTTCAGTAGCTGATATTGGGTTATTCAAAATTGTTAAATCTTCTTGATTGAGCTTTGGTAGTTCATATGTTTCTAGAAATCTGTCCATTTCCTCTGTATTTTATACCCTACATGAGTAGAGATTTTCCAAGTAGGTGTTCATGTTCTTTTGAATTTCCATGGCATCTGTAGTAATTTCCTTCTTTTCAGTCTTTATTGCATAGATTTGAGTTTTTTCTTTTTCTTGATAAAGTTGGCCAGCAGTTTACCAATTTTGTTTATTCTCTCAAAAATCCAGCTCTTTGATTCATTAATTATTTGTATTTTTTTAGTTTCAATTGCATTAATTTATGCTCTAATCTGTACAATTTCCTTTCTTCTATGAGCTTTGTGCTTGATTTGCTCTTCCTTTACTAGAAGCTTGAGATGTAGCATTAGGTTATTTATTTGTGTTCATTCCATTTTCTTGATGTGACTACTTATTGCTATATATTTTCCTCTTCGGACTGCTTTCATTGCATCCCATAGGTTATGGTATGTTGTATCTGCATTTTCATTGTTTTGTAGGTAATGTTTTATTTCTTCTTTAATTTCACCTGTAACCTACTAATTATTCAGAATGTTGTTATTTAATTTCCATGTATTTATGCAGGTTTTGCAGGGGGTTTTGCCTTTGAATTCCAATTTTAGTGCGCTATGATCAGATATTATGCATGGGTTAATTTTGCTCCCTTTGCATTTAGTTAATAATAATATATAGTCTGTTTTGGAGAATGTCCCATGTGCAGCTTAGAAGAATGTATATTGTGATGTGGTTGGGTGGAACACTCTGTAAACATACACTAAGTCCATTCACACACAGATATGAATCAGTTCTGTTATTTTTTTTGCTGACTTTTTGTTTAGTAGGTCTATCTCTTTGTGACAGTGGGGTTTTAAGGTCTCTTTTTACAATTGTGCTCTTGTGTATTTGGTTTTTCATGTCTGTTAGTATTTGTCTTATATAGTTGGGTGCTCCTGTATTTGGTGCATATATATTTATAATTGTTAGTTCTTCCTCTTGTAGTTTTCCCTTTACAAGTATGTAGTGGCCTTCTTTATCTCTTTTAATCATTTTAGTATTTGTCTTATATAGTTGGGTGCTCCTGTATTTGGTGCATATATATTTATAATTGTTAGTTCTTCCTCTTGTAGTTTTCCCTTTACAAGTATGTAGTGGCCTTCTTTATCTCTTTTAATCATTTTAGGTTTGAAGTTCACTTTGCCTGCAAAAATGGAATAGCTACCCCTGCTTTTTTCTGGGTTCCTGTTGCATGGAATACTCTTTTCCATCCTCTGACTTTTAATCTATGATTTTTTTTTTTTTGAGTCAGGTGCGTTTCTTGTACACAGCATATTGTGGGATCATTTCTTGATCCATTCTGTCAACCTATTTCTTTTGATAAGTGAATTGAGCCCTTTTACATTTATGGATATCACTGACAGATACTAGCTTGACTTTGCCATGTTGTGTTCCTATTGTTGGTTTTCTGGTTTTCTCCCTTGTTTAATTTCTTATCCAGCCTGGTGGTTTCTTTCTGCTGTTGTTCTGAAGATTGTGGTCATTTTTATCTCTATTTAGCATGTCTTTCAGTACTCTTTCTAGGGTTGTTTTGGTGGACATGAATTTCTTCAGTTGTTCTTCATCATTGGAGTATCTTGTTTCTCCATTAAATTTGAAAGGCAGTTTTTCTGGGTACATCAGTCTGGTTTAAAAGTTGTTTTCTTTTAGGGCTTGAAATACTTCACTCCAAGCTCATCTTAACTTGAAGGTTTGTGCTGAAAAGTCTGCCATGGTTCTACTAGGCTTTCCTTGATAGATGAGTTATGTCTTTTCTCTAACAGCTTTTAGTATTCTGGGTTTTTTGCTGTATGTCTGGTATCTTAATTATTATATGTCTGGGTGTAGATTTATGTTGGTTATAACTGTTTGGCATTCTGTATGCCTCACTTATTTATATATCAGATTTTTACCCTATGTGTGGGAAATTTTCTGCTATAATTTCTGTGAATAGTTTAGTTACATCATTTGCACTGACTCCTTCATCTTCACTAATGCCTATTAGTCTTATATTGTTTCTTTTTTTAAATTTTTTATCAGTATCAGGGATTGAACTCACAACTGTGTGCTTGCAAGGCAGGTGCTTATGCCGCTGAGCTATATCCCCAGCCCCTATATTGTTTCTTTTGGCATCATCTTGAAGCTGCTGGATTGTCATTTCATGCTGGTTTGTTGTTTTTATAAGTTTTACCTTTTCCTGATCACTATCTGTGATCCTGTCCTCAAAGTCTGAAATTCTATCCTCAGCCTCATTCATATGGTTTTGCCAGTTTTCAATGCAACTTTTTGTTTCTTGGATATTTCTTTGAATTTGATTCCTGGATTCTGCTTGTTTTCTGCATTGTTCATTCAAAGTTTCAATCAATTTCCCATGATCTTGTATTTTTTTATCTATTTCTTCTCTAGCTATGTTGAGCAACTCATTTATAAGATTGTTATTTCTGTCTTTATGTAAGACATTATTTCTAATTTGATTTCCTCTATAACCTCATGGATTTGTTTCTTTACTTCATTTGCTATCTTTTCAGAGATTTCTGGTGTATGACTTTTAAAGTCTTCTATTTCAATGTCACCTGTACTTGATCCTGATGGAATAGATGTTTGAGATTCCATTTTTCCTTTTCATTTTGTCATTTTTCACCTTTTGGTTAAATATTTGGTCTTTCAATCCCTACAGTCTCAACTGTTCATAGTGTGAATTTTAGGGTCCTACTGTTTGGTTGATGTTTGTCCAATTGCTGGGTACCACAATGAAGAGGAGAGCCAGTCACCTGAATTCTTCCTACAGGGCCTGTTGAGTGAGTCCTATATTCTTTCTGGGCTAACTAGCCTAGAAGTATTGATGTAGGTCAACTCTTAGTTCGTGCTGTTGCTATGCCTTTAGGCTGTTGTAGGTAACCAGATCTCTCTGTCTATAATGTTTGGATTAGCTGAAGCCCTACTGTGTCACTAGGGGTCTCATGTGCTCTTTTACTTTTCTCTGTGTTGGGGAGGATTTTACTGGCACACTCCTCAACATATCTGATGTTCTCTCTGTGGAGGAGGGGATTACCCACTCTCTTGCCAGTTTCACCAAGGTCTTACAGTTGGAGAGAGTTTCACTTCTGCTCCTATTTACCCACTGCAGACCTCTATTTTTGAGGCAAACTCACCACACTGACTGGAGCCTGCTGAGGTCTTCTGTTTGGGTGAGAGGTTCCTGAGTCTCCCATCCAGCCAGCATGGTAATCCACTGTAGTCCAAGGTTCTGGGAGATGAGGTTGGATCCAAAGATCAGTTGCAGTACTAGGCCCAGGAGGCGGGTGAGTTCCTCAAGGGGCAAGCCTGCGGCAGCAGTCCAAGACAACCCAGGTGAGCTGGGGGCTTCCCAGTTGTTCCCAGCCAAGGGGCAGGCCTCTTTTCTGACTTCTTTGATGTGAGCGTTTTTTCTCCACCTGATAACTTTTATCACACCATTTCTATCTTGAAACCAGATGATTATGGAAAGAAAACATGAACCAAGCTAAACCTTTCCCTCCCTCTCTATGATGTGGATGTTGGATATTTTATTTTAGTGACAAGAAAAGTGATTAAGACATAATCCAAATCACAAGGCATGTGGGACAAATTTACAGAATTCTGTAATGATTGTATTAAAAGTTATCCAGAGACAGGGCTGTAGTTGAAGGTAGAGCAGTTGCCTAGTATACATGAGGCCATGGGTTCCACCCCAAGCACAGAAGAATAAGGGGAAGGAGGAGGAGGAGGAGGACAAAGAAAAGAATGAGGCTAAGAGGAGGACAAGGATGAATAGGGAGATGAGTACAAAGACGAGAAGGAGAAAAAGAAGGGAAGAAGCAGGGGGAAAGTGATGGGGAAGGGTAGAGAAGGAGAAGAAGAAAAAAAGTTACCTGACTATTCACTTAGGAAGTGACATCAGACGATATAATTGTTAATTAACAGTAACTACGAGCAACATTTTCTACTTACTATCAAGAACTTATTACGGATAGCTATCATTTTCAGTCTTCTCCTACATATGAGGTGCCATTCAAGGATCCAGGTGAACTAACCCTCAGTTCAGACTACCACACAGGCATTACCGTCAAGTTTCTTGAGTAGAAAGCTAAAGTACTGAGAGTTCCAGTAACTTGTCCACATTCCACAGAACACAAATTTCCTCTTTTCACTTAAATATTTCATTATATGTAAAGTGAGATATACTTCACGAATATTTCAGGAAGATGTTGTAAATCGTGAAGGAATAACTTCAAGTTTTAGAAATGTATTTGAGTGTAGCAGTATATTCTTCCATTCTGTAATTTAGCACTAAGATTGATATTCATAACATTTTGAGGGCTCAAGACAAGACATCGCTGTTGAACAAATCTACCTGTGTTCAGTGATCAGACAGCACGTCACACTGAACATTGGAGGTACTAGAAAAATGTTAGTTGCATGACTGATTATAAAACAGTTCAGAACAGGATACAGCCCAGAAGTACAGAGCTTAACTGGCAAGGGCAAGGTGATGAATTCAATCCCAGGTACCAAAAACAAACAAACAAACAAACAAACAAACTGAAAAACGTTTCAGTGAAAACTGATGTTGGGCAATATCTTTCCAGGCTGTTAAGAGATGAAAACAAACATCAACAAACAAGCACATATCTAGAATGATATTAACAAAAATCAATATCTTCCTCCTCTCATGCTGCCTGAGCTAGACTTCTCATGACATGGGGTGATAGAAAAATAAGGTGAATATTCAAATATGTTAAAGAATGTTACCACAATAAACCACGCATTGTCACTAATATACCTCAAATTCTCCCTCTCACTTCCAACATGCTTATCCAATCCTTCTTTTGCTTCTTTCTGAAGTAATTCTGGAAATCTTATTTTGTGAGTGTATTTAGTTGCAGTGTTATAGCTACCTCAATATTCTGAATTGATTAAAAGTGTTTATCTTTCACGGTAATTCTGATTTTGGGGTAGGCCCAGAGATCTCATAGTGCCAGAAACAGTGAATAAGGTGGAAGGGGCCATATACCGTAAGGTGTGTGTGAGCCTCTTTCCTCTGGATAGCCCTTGGCAGCAGCATGCACCATAGTTTTGATCGCATCTTGTAAAGACATCATGAAAGAAGACTTTCAAAACTGCTTCAGAAAGTGGCAAGAATGATAAGCGTGTTCAGAGTGAGGAGGAATATTTTGAAAGAATTAGTGGGAATGTGCCTTTTACTGCAATCAATTTAAAAACTTTCAATGTTCACTACATTTTGATCTAAGTAGCAGAAAGTTCTGCTGTCACCAAGAATGAACTGGTGGACCAAGGTGGACTCATGATTAGAGTGCTTTCCGATGATACTTTAAGCACATTAAAGATCACAATCTCTCTGTCGTACATCTGTTCCCTGCCCGTTGAAATGCAATGGGACTGAATTTGGTATAGGGCAGGGATCAAACAATGTTTGGTAAATGAAAGATTTCCCAGTGAAGAAATGCTAATCTCACTTGAAATTACTACTTCTTTTAAATCTTTCACAGTTCTGGAAGTTGTATCCTAGCAATTCAAAGCTTGGGAGTCTGGAATGGGATTGCTGGGGATTAAACCCTTCCCTTGACATTGACAGTGTGAACTGGTCCAAGATGTACATCACGGCCATAATTCAGTCTTTTCATCTCTAAACTGGGAATAATGAAATACTAACATTCTAGGGTGATCATGAGAATTTCACAAAGTAAAATGCTCAGAACAGTGCCTACTGCATGTGATAAAAGAATCAGTTATTAGCATTGTTATAATCTACTCATTTTATAGATGAGAATACTAAGGTAAGGCTTATGATGTCCAAATAGCATATCTGCAGTCACAAAGCAAGTCAGTGACCTGGCCACTGTTTCAGATATTGAACTATAATATATACTTTGACTATTTGTCTGGGATTTTCAACTTTTCCCTAGATCTTGGAAAGGGAATGCAGAGGGCCAGAGATGGGGAAAGAAGGCAAAACTCAAGAATTTTCCAGAAAGGAACCTCTGATCATTCATCCTGGGGAAGCTTAAGCGCTCCTGCCTGCCTCCTTCCACCCCATCCTTCCCCCAATACCACAGTCCACTGGCAGCAGGATGCCAAACACCCATTGAAGGAAATGACCTGTGCTAAGCACCTATGGTCTCAACACAGCTTTATTAAAAATTAAGTCACAAATTATAACACTCACTGGGGAAGACTTGCTTTCCTCCCAATTACAGTTAATAGAAGAAAATTAATGTAGCAATTAATACGGTTGCTCTTACTGCCCAACATAATATGTGCAGGACCAGAGCTCTCACTCTTACTGCAGCCCGATAACAGGAGAATGAGTGCCTGGAGCTTAATAAAGTTTTGCTTTCTCTGTGTTTAAATTCTCAGGCTATAACTTACTTAAGAAATACACAAAAAAAGAGATTATTTAACATTTTAGAGGTTCCCATGAGCCATAAATCATTTTCATACACACCATATTTGTTGAAAAGGACAGAATACATTCAATTTTACAGTATATTAAACTTCATCTAATTTGAACGTAAGAACAGGCCAGCAAAATAAATGACCAATTTCTGAAGCAGAAATTACCATTTGGTTGGTGCCATTACAGAGCTGTTGGTATTTTATCATGTTCTTAACATAATATTGCTTGTCTAGCGATGCATAGTTATAATACTATTCCAAATTAGAAGGCGGTGAAAGAGAAGTGCACACAGTTTTTTTTAATAGGCGTCATTTGTCAGATGTTATTCTGAGGGCTTTGCACTGATGATAATATGCAGATTAGAGGAGATGTAAATAGGGGGAAAAGGAGCTGCCACTGGGAGGAAACAGGTTCACAGCCCTGAGCTGTCAGGAAGAGATGGTCAGGCAGCCTCAGCCCCTGGACACAGATAACAGTGATTAGCTTGCATTGAAGGGAGCGGAAGCTTGTGATATTCAACAAAAGGAAAAATGCCAGCCCACAATTCTGATGCAGGGGTCTCAGTCCTATTGTAACAATTGTAACAGCCACACTGCCCAGTGTGGTGTCATTTACAAACAGCTTTCAAGTCCATTATTACACTGGATATGCAAAGAAACCCCAAGAGGTGGCCACCTCATTTCCTAATTAAGCTTTTGTTGGAGAGGACAGGACTGAGACTTGGCAGGGAGAAGGAATTTGTTGATTCTGTGGAAGCTATGAGACGTCCAGGTTCTGGTGTTCAGCCACACTGGCTGTGCATTCGCCTTCAATTCAGCCATTCATTCAAGAAACAGTAATTACACACTCTCAGGTGGCCTTCTCTGTGCCAAGTGCTGTGAATAATACAGATCTTGGGACCCTGACTTTCTAGAAAATTCATGGACTAACCAGCCCACAGAGTTTATAGGTTAAATACCTAAATCTTGGAATTAAACAGCCTGCGTTTGGATTTCAGCAGTGTTGCTTAAAAACTATGTGATCTAAATGAAGTTAATTAATTTCTCTGTGCCCCAATCTTCTTGTCTGTACAAAAGGTATCCTAGTAGCACCTAAAACACAGACTTGTAAAACTTAAATTACTGAAGATGTGCTTTGGACAGTGTCTGGCACAGTAAATGCTAGCTATTCTTACCTGCTTTGTGCCCAATTTGTAAATTCCTGCTCCACCCTAATCCAGGTCACTGTCATTTCCCATTAGGAATTCTCTACCTCTTCCCTGCTCTTTCAGTCAATTCTTCATGGGAAAGTTTTTGGGAACTCTCTAGAGAAAAAAGTAGATCACATACTACAACAGCTTTCCTAGTGCCCTTTGGACAAAGCCTGAACTCTTCAGAGGTCTCTGTGATCAAACCCCTACCCACCCTGCCAGTATCTCCTCTCAACATTCTCCCTCTCTATGTCTGCACTCCAGTCATGTCAAATAAATTTCCACTCCAAAACTTTTGTCTCTTCTTGGTTCTAGTCTCTTGCTCATTTCTTAGATTTTGTGAATGCCATTGGCTCTTCCTAGATTTCTCTGTCATATCTCAGCTTAGAGAACCCTTGGTCTGAAAAGCCTGCCTTATACACCCAGGACTTTCTTCCCATGGTACCTGCATCTTCCTGCTTACATCTCTTTCCACCCTGGCACAAACTATCTGACCTCTCATTGGTGACTCCTGACTGTGTCCTGCACACTTGCCGTTTATATCCCAAATACCATGAACAGAAGCTGGCATATCAACAATGCTTAATATGTACTGGTTGAATTAATTAATTAATAAGACCTAGCAGTCTTGGAACATAGGTCTTCTCCTCATCCCCTGTTACTCTCTGTGCAGCAAAGTGAAAGGGAACTCCTGCCCAGGCATTGCCAGGGTGGGCCAGACTGAAAGGGGGCCCTCGGCAAGCCACAGATTTATGCTCCATGTTCATGGCTGTGGGACCAACCTCTCAGCTCACATAAATCACCACGCAGCAGTCTGGATTCTAAGATGGGGAACCTCCTAAGCTCATAGTACTTTGCAGAGGAGCTGCTAAAATTAGGCATAAATCCACCTCTTGATTGAATAAGCAGACACCCCACTGCTTGAAGTGATTTACTAAATCGCAGTGCATGGTGACAGATTTGGGAGATTCAGAGTATGGGCCTGCTTAGCAATCAGAAACCTCCTACCACAAGACTCCTTCCACCATCGCCCCTCCTTGGTTTCACCTGAGACTCCTCTACAGCTATTCACTCACCAAATCAATGTCCACTGAGTGCTACACAAGGCCAGGTTATGTATGTATACACCGATTACTTGGCTTCACTTTTATCTATGCAAAAGCCCCAGAAAGTTGGCATGATTTTTTTCCACATTTCAGTGAAGGAACTAAGGTTTAGAGGTTAAGAAAAATAATATCACTCAATATTACACAGCTATTAAATGGCAAAACTCACACTTAACCCCTAAAATATCCAACAAGGAGCCAAAGAATTTGTGAACTTCACACCAGATTATCTATTGTCATATTTTCTTATTCTTTGTATACTCCCTCATATACCTAATTCCTCTACTTCCTCTTTTATACTTTTTTCTTTCTTTTCTCTAACCTGTATGTGTTAGGATAGGTTAGGTAATGTTGAGGTAACAATATTCCCACATCTTAGTGTCTTACTATGACAGAAGAAATTTTTTCTGTTTTTTACTTAATCTACTTGCTTAATGCAATCTACCTTGGAGTCTATACTCCACGATGACACAAGGGGACATACGCCAATGGATTCTGTCTTCCTACAGTGTATCATTTGGAAACCAGGGCCATTTTGGTCACTTAAGAAGGAAAAGAGAGTGAATACTGAAGAAATGCCTGGCTCTATTATACTACTTAACCTAACTAGTTATATAGATCCACAAAAGAGTGAAGTACAGTGTTCCACGTACCTCAAAGGACATGTGTATAAAGTTTTACTGATAATATCATACCATAACCTCAGTCTCCTTTTATTTTCATTCACTTCTTCCTTCACTCAATGGATATTTACTGAGTTCATACACTAGTCAGGGCCCTAGACTGGACATCACATTGGAGATACAGAGACAAAGCAAAATAAACACAGCTTTTCCACTCCTCAGGCAATATGAATAGGAACACATGCATACTAATCTAATAAACAGGCAAGCAAATTAGAGCTGTGTCAGGTTGTATGAAACATAAGCAAATGGTTTTATGACAACTTATAGCAAGTGTGAATTAAATGTGGAATCAAAGCACACTTTTATTTAAGTAAACCCTTTGATTGTAAGTGATTGATTCCACCTTGGCCAAATAAAACAGACATAGAATTTAATTAAAAGATACCAAGTAGCTGACAGATTTGAATCCATACAGTTCCTGCATCTTTCTGTTTGAAATCTGGAGCAGGTACATCTGTTTGGTGGCACTGGTGATCTTCCTAGCTGCAAGAAGTTCTGAGGGAAAAAGCATCTGGCTTTGTTACTTTCCAGGTAGCACACAAATACTGGGGAATGTTCATTGCAAGTGCTTTGGAGAGTAGCCATGAAGTTAAGTGGTTAAGGACTAAGAAGAAATAACAGCAGTAAAAAAGTAAAGGAAAGATAATCTTAAACTTTTTCTTTCTCTATATTTTAAAAAAATCCACAGCATAAAGAAACCCCATGTATGCATTATGATGCATCAGCAGTAATCAATTCCATTGGTTTCAAGACTCCAATCCACTTTACCCTGCCCCGCACACACATTTTTTCTGAAAAATTCAAAATGGCATGCAAATAGTTATTCTTTATATATCTATGAACATGAGAACACATTTATAAAAATAACATATCCTTGATGCAATTATCTCACTTAAAATAACAATAAGTTTTGGTATCATTAAATACTTAGTTAGTATCTATTTTTCACTGGTCATACTTAAAATTGTTATACCATGTGATAGATCAGAATCCAAATGAGTTATACACATTTTGACTGACTTAGGTGTCTCTTGTCTTTTATAATACATGCATCATCCCTTTATTTTTATTTCAAAAGAGGAAAAGGTTTGGACAAGAAGGAAAATATAGGCATCGATGTCAACATTGACTTATGTAGGTATGAATACAGAGCCTGACATGATTCAGATATAAAACATAGACAGAGAAATAGAAAGAAACATAAAGTTAGAGATAAGCATACATTAGGCATACACATGAATACAGGTAGTTAACAAAACTAGAGATAGCTGAGAGTTTTCCTATGATCGGCCTCTCTATTTCCCATACATAGGGAGTAGATCAAGAAATATAATCAGATTCAGGTTTGGTATTTGGCATGATCATCACAGAAGGTGTGTTATTCCATTAGAAGATATGTTACTTACATTCATCTGCATTCTTGTTCCAGTAGCAACCATTGTTAATCATTGACCAAATCTTTCTATGCAACATGGTGGTATTTGGATTGTGTTATTTTTCTTTGTTTATTAGCTGGAATACAAAATTAATATAAGCAAGTCAAAATGCAGGACATGCTCAATTCTTATCTTTATTGACTAGTTTTTAAAACAATGTATTGGTCTCTGACATTTTCCAACAATAAATTAAGAGTTACTTATTTTTTAGAATTATCATGAATTCATAAGTTTAAATGTATTTACATTGCAATACAGTGCATCTAGTATTCTTATTAATGCTGTAATTCACCTATTTTTAACTATGGGGTGAGGAATGCCTTATTCATATTGATATCTAAATCCCTTACTCAATACTAGTTGTCCCTTGACAACTTTCTTGATTTCTAGGATGATCTTGCAGATTTTCCTCCCTATCCTCAATTTAGTCACTGTGCCCATTTTCACTGATTCTTTGAGTGGGACGTGATATTTAGAGATCTCATTATGGGCACTGCGGCACCCTTTTCCGTCCATGCCGTGTCCTAGTCCATCCACGCCTTGTGACAATTGCTTCCCCAGGAAAAGGACACTGCATGTGGGAATTGGGCACCGGGATCTTGGAATGTTTTGTACTGATAATTGTAATTTGTGTAGTTCACATGTGTATGTTTTTATGTAATGCTCAATATGGAGTCGAGGGTGGAGACTCCAGGGGGGTTGCTGGGGGCCCTCTAGATAACCCCTTTGTGAGGACTGGTTGTGGGGTTTTGCCTTCTGTGAGTAGTGTGAGAGAGTTTATGCGGGAGCTTT
>PVLA01011319.1:0-54315 GCA_004027455.1 Hydrochoerus hydrochaeris
TCTTTAATAAATGATACTAGGAAAATTAGCTCTCCATATGATGAAAACTAAAACTAGACCCATGCTTATCACCATGTACTAAAGTTAAAATGGATCAAAGACCTACATATTAAAACAGGAAAACTAAATCTACTGAAAGATAAAGATAGAAATTTTCAAGACATAGGGTTAGGTAGAGAATTCATGTGCAAAAATAAAACATCATGGGAAATACTTCCCAGAATCAATAACTGGGATCTTGACTGATTTTATTCTGTTGTGTTGTGTTTGATTGTGTCTGATGGTGTAGGCAACTACTTTGGAGACAATAAGATACTTTGTGATACCTATTGTTTTTACTATTTTCTTTTTTTTTGAAGTCCTATACTGTTTCCATTGTTTTGCTTTTATTCTTTACTATATTGTTTGATTTTATTATGTCTGATTGTATGGGCAACTCTTTTGAAGATAACAAGAGGCATTTTGGTAGCCATTGTAGATCTCCTTGTGTTTTCTTTTTAAGTCATGTACTATGTTCAACTGTTTGTTTTGATTGACTCTATTCTCTTTTGTTTCATTGGGTTTTATTCTCCTTTAATATATATATATATATATATATATATATATATATATAATCAGAAAAGTTATGATTTATGGGAAAGTATCAAAACTGCATTTTCAAGTTAGATGGTTTCAAATAGATAAAATTAATGGGTTGGAAATCTCACTTAAAGAAAATGTGCTAGATCAGCATAAGGGATATTATGTGCCTTTCAGCAAAGCATGGATCAGGTAAATTTGATGCTGTCAGGTAGAGAGGACAAAATACAGAAGATGATGACTGCTCGGGAATGTCAAAGATCCACTGAAGCCACACACAGGCCTCTCACATGAGGAGAGGAGCAGAATAGCCCAGTGGTGTCCAAATCAGCCAGACCCATGGACACAGAGACAGACTTAGAGCCGCAGGGGAGAGGGGAGGGAGCCAGCAAGTGGCAGAAGCAGAAAATCATATGGAAATGTGTCCCTAGGCATTGGCTTTCACCTCTAGAATTTCCTTTGGCCCATTCCCTACTTCTAGCTTCCTCCTGAAAAGGATTTCTGAAAACAGTGAGGTTGATACAATTCTCACGTACAAAATTCCAATCATATCAAATAGTACTGAATATAATTTCTTAATTTTCATATTATAAAAGCCTACACTTCTTCACTATTTTGTATGTATACTTCTGAACCAGACAAAGCAGTGACCAAGTTTATTATATGTTTTTGAGATAGATTGGAGATATCAAGCAGTGTGTTAAGGACTGAAAAACAGAAACATAAAAAATAAATAGGCAAATATAATTTAAAAAAACAATTAGAAAAGAGGTAATTTAATGGTTTTAGATATAAATATCGACCTCACCATCTCTATGTGCATAATTTATTCATATTAAGAAGACTGTAGCACAGTGTCTGCTTGGCAAGTGCCAGGTCAGGAGTCCGATCCCAGGTACAAAACAACAAGAACAACAACAAAAACAACAACATTAACAATAGCAGTAAAAGATAGCAGTTTCCTGAGCTGTACCGGTTGTCATCCGTGACTCCGCGCACGCCTCTCCCGAGTCCTCCCACCCGGACCCACACCCGCCCCGCACCTGAACACGCACACACACACACGCACGCGGGGCATGAGTGCGCGCGGGAACGCACTGGCTCTAACCAATGCAGCAGCAGCTCAACCGCCAGGGGCCTCGCTTCTGGCCCCGGAAGGCCGATCCCGAGCCAGGGCCTTGGTCAGCAGGAAAACCCATCGGCTTCTGGGCCACAGCGCCCACTGGCGGTGGCCTCTGCGCTGCGCTCACTGAGTTCTCATCTCATTTCGAGATTCAAATGACAACAAAGCGCTGATTCTGCCCGGAAAACTCACCCGCCGGGGTGGGAGAAAGACTAGTAGGAGAGTTCCAAGGCCGAGGCCTGAGGTGCAACAGTGGGCTTTATAAAAAACGGGAGGAAGGATGATCACAATAGTAGTCGTTCCTTTCTGAATAAAGTAAAAATGAAAGTGCCTTTACCGAAAGCCGATTTCGCTGGGTCACATTCCTTCCCGCGCAGGTGGGTCCTGGTCCCATAGGGGGCGCTGCAGACATCGCTTTTGTATTAATCCATGGCTGCTGGTGGCGGGGATTACTCCTGTGATGCATTTACTTAAAGGGAAAGGTTGATTTCTCTTTCACAAATATTAAAGTCCAAACTGGTAATAAAGTTTCTTATTCCATATACACCTTTCCAACCCTAGACTGAGAAACCTTTCCGACCTTTAGACTGAGAAACACCTTTTCACGGCTTTAGCGAAAAGAAATTTTTGTTTTATTAGTAACTGATATGACAATAATTTGTAAATAAACTTATCTCTGTCATTTCGTCTTTTATTAGCCTTTTTTTTTGGCCGTGAATTCTGGATGACTGCAGCTTGTGCACTAGCTTTGTATATTCTAAACCTCTGCAGTAGTTTATCTTCCTTTGTGTACCATCCTTTCATCCATTCTCCATAATAACGCTGACCAAGATTTCTAAAACAGTGTTTTCTGGGAACTGTTTTGTAAGCAAATACAACTTCATGAAATTTTATTCTGACTTTTCTATGAAAGCTCTTAAAAATGTCTTTTAGTGTGATTTGCTTAATTAGCAGTAATATTTTCAGTACTCTGAATTATTCTTTCATTTTCTTTCCATGAGTTAATATGTTTTCAATGGGAAGTCAGAGGGCTCAGTCATGAGATCCACTTTATAATGAATTGTAATAAACTGATTTATTACCGCATAACTAATTTCTCCATTCCACTAGATTTTATACATATATATTTATATATAGAGAGATGATATATGGACTATATATTCATATCATATAAAAAAGTAAAAATATTTCAGTTGATTGAATTGATTATTCTATTTAGCAAAGCTATCATGCTTAGCCTATAATCTTTTAGTGTAAATATGCTTTTCTACTCATACTCAGCCTTACTACTGAAATTTTCATTTCATTAATAATTTTTAAGTTCTGATCTTTGACATTTATAAAAGAATGATTTGAATTCAGTGATTTGAATACAATATGCCATCTACAAGTACTGATTACCCATCATCAACATAAGTCATTAACATGAGCTGAGGACAATAATGGGAAGAATGAAGATGGGGAAAGCAGATTAGAGACAGAGGGACAGAAGTGGGTTGAAAATTGATTTTAAAAAAATGTGCATGCACATACTTCCCAACATGAAAGCAAATATATGTTGAAAACGCATACTAAAATGATTAAATTAAAATTACAGTTTAAAAAACTAGTAATATTCCTTGATGCTGTCAAATAAAATTCAGTTGCTATAAAAATTGTTTAGCATAAGCACAACAAATTTTTATCTTCTGAAAATATATTTTGACACCAAACATTTCTCAGAGCCTTTTTCAACTCTGAATTTCTCAGGGTATGGATTAGAGGATTGAACATAGGATAATGTTAAATAATAATGTTCAATAATGATGCATTAATGGTGTAAAAGAGAGAAAATATTTTGTATTCATGGTGAGTGGTAGGGGGCCTCAGGTAAGCAAAGATGGAAGGTCTGAAAAACAAGAAAACAACAGTCGTGTGAGACCTGCAGGTAGACAGGGCTTTGCATCTTCCCTCAGTTGAGTGGTGTCTTAATGTGGACAGTATGATGACCTAAGACCCAAACAAGAGGTCAAAGCTTACTAAGGCAAACATTCCTGAGTTGGCAAATAAGAACACACCCATGATGTAGATATCAGTATATGCAACTTTCAGCAATGGAAAAAATATCACAAAAGTTGTTGGCAATTTCATTGGTATCACAGAAGGGCAGTCATGTTATCAGAGAAAACTGGGAAAAGGAATGGGCAGCCCACCCCCAGAAGCCACAATAGGGAGGTTGCACCTTGTTCTGTTCATGATGATCATGTAGTGGAGAGGTTTGCAAATGGCAACACAGTGATCAAAGGCTATAACTGAGGACAAATGTTTCTATCATTCCAAAGAAATACATGGCCAAGATCTATAACATGCAGTTCCTACAAGAGATAGTCTTTCTTTGTAGTAGGAGATCACCAATCAATTTGGGTGTCACATAGCAGGTATAGCAGATGTCCATAGAGGATAAATGACTGAGAAAATAGTACACTGCTTGATTAAAAAGGGAACTGCAGCAGACAGAGATAAGGAACAGAGGGTTTCCTACCAACATGGTCAGGCAGCAAAACAAAAAGAAGATGAAGCAAAATATTTGTATGTTCTGGTCAGAAGAAAGTCCCATGAGAAGGAATTCTGATATGTTTGTCTGACTTTCCATACATAGTACAGAATGCACACATAATTATCTGCAGAAAAATGAATTTAGATCAAAGCATTTGTAATAAGATCAAAATCACCTAAAGATTACCAAAAAGTCACAGAAGCTACTCAAAAAAAGTCACAGAAACTAATACATGAATGAACATATTAATATTTGTTTTTGTTCCAATTTCTCTACCAGCTGTGCATTAAAAAAATTTTCCAGCCATCTATCATGGTAATACTGAGAATATATATATATATATATATATATATATATATATATATATTAAATTGTGAAAATATAATGACTGAAAATTGTCATTTCAAAATTAAAGAAGTTCTAGTATAAATAATGAATATTGAATTGTAACAAAGAATTCTTAACAACACAGGACATTTATCTAATTTGTACTTTTTAATTTTATTCTTTGTTCACAGGGTTTTCAGTTTAGTTGATGGTGCCTTCTCTCAGGAAGTGACACAGAGGGTCCCTGAGCTGCTTGCAAATGTATAACCAGGAAATGTATTTACAATTATTTAATTTCCTTAATCAGTATCTGTGTTTTTGGTGTATAATCTACCTCAAAACACAAGAGGAAGGACCTCATTGTGGGCCTGCATGTTAAACTAAAGAACACAATATTGATATTTGTGTTGTGATACAAAATGAAACATGAATATAGAACAACTTGAAGTTTTTTAATACATCTTGAAAAATAACAAGATAATCTGTATATATTTATGATTTAAATTTAAAATGGAAAAGATATATTCAGGCAAATTCTAGAATCAATAATATTACTATAGATACTTAAAAAGTAATTGAAATGGACAGGTAATTAAAAATCTGCACAATTAATATGTTTGGTTAAAATATATTATGGCTGTCAAAAGTGAATGAAGGATATTACACAGTGTAACTGTAGACTGCTCAGGAATCATTTGGCTCTTATCTGTTGCATGACCAAGAATGGCTTTGCATAAATAATTCTTTGTAAAATCAGGGCAGAATTCACACAAAGATAAAGGAAGAGTGCACTTCTGATAGTGTATCTGAGTACTGCTCTCCTCATTGTTGACAAATGAAACCATATTCAAATGATCTTTCCACTTTACTCTCAAATTATATGTAATAGCCATCTATGGTCCTGTTGATCAAATTTAACGCTATTACAGAATTTCTGCTGCACCAATAAGCACAGAGCAGTAAGGTTAGCTTTTCCAAGAGGAGATAATCTCAAGTTGATTATTTTCTGTCAATATATCCTTCATACTTTCTGCACTCTGTGAAGATAGTGTATCTTCAAAACTGTGTTTAAGCAACAGGAACCCCATAAAACTTAATAATCTTTTCTAATTAATTTAAAAATATGGGGACAATTATGATTACAAATGATCCAGCATTTATTAAAATGATATTTTAAATTCCTTTATATAGATGCACATAAAAGAGCAGTGAATTTAAAATATTTAAAAAAGTAAGAAAAATCTAGTCATTAGAAAGATGTAAGAATTAAAATATTGATCTAACCCAAGCATGTTCTTTCCCATATAAAAATGATTCCTGAGCCAGTTTACAGATACAATGCAAAGAAGGAAGAGAATTAATGATGGAAGAGAAGAAAGGAAAAAAGAAAACTAAAGAAAAAAGAAAATAAGGATGAAAAAGAAAGAAGAAAAGAAAGAAAATGAAAGAAAGAGAAAGGAAGAGAAAGACAAAAATCAATCTTATGAAATTTCTAAACATTTAAATTTTGTAATTTTTTTGTGCCTAGTGTAGAACTCATAACCTTGTGTTTGCCTGGCAGGCACTTATGTCTCTGAGCTATGTCCTCAGCTCTAAACATTTAATTTAAATAAGTAACTCTTTGTGCTATCAAAACTACATTAAAAATCAATTTACAACTTGATAGCATCACTAAATAGTTCTAATCACTCATTATAAGGTATTGACAACATTTCTCCTATATTTTAACCAGTTTCATGATAGGTATGCTCTTCTATTAGTGACATTAGAATGTTTCTTTATCACAAACTTACTTTTCCTGACTTCAGTAAATCTAGACCATTTTAGGAGAATGATATTCGAAAGGTGGGAATTTTTCCAAAGTTTGGAATTTAGAATACTATGGACAATGAACATTTTGTTAGTTTTTAATGTTATCCAAAACTAGAACTGCATACCCAATACACGATGAAACCAAACTCTGCCAAAAATTTTTATTCTTGTTCAAATTCTGATGAACAATATCTGAACAATATCTCCACTAAATAACATAATAAACGTGAGTAGAGCTAGTATTTCTTAAGCAAGGCTCATTAGAATGTTTATCTGCACATCAATTATGGATAATGTTGAAGTGACTTTTACAGCATCAGGAAAATGTCTTGGTTCCTCATTTTATCATCTTTAGTTTTATGGTTGTCAATTTTTTCCTAGCATTCACATGTGAAATACAAGTTGTGCATAATGAGTCAAAAATCTATGTCATTTCTCAGAAAATGTCTTCATGGTCATGATGCTTTAATTTTCAAGAAGATAATTCCATAAATTTCTAAAGATAGTGAAATTTAAAAACTTCTGCAAACTGTCCTGTATTCATAGTAAGATGTTTGTTCATTATATAAAAAATGCCTAGGATTTCAAGTGCTGATACCACTGCCTGGAACCTGCTAATATTTAAAGCAAGCAAGAACATTTTGAAATCTCTTTTAAAAAAGCCTGCTTATATTTGCTCTGGGATTTAACACTTTTCTATTGCATCTAAATATTTTTCATTGAAACAGCCATATGTTTCAAAGAAGATATCATAACTGTTATTTATTTTGAAAGTAAGGAGAAACAATTTTCCCAGAAGTATTTCCTAAAATTGTTCCTTAAAGTAACATTACTAAATTGTCCAAAGTTACATTGCTCAATGCTCCAGGGAATTTCCAGATGATAAACCTAATGTCCACTTCTAGTATCAGTTGATCTCTGACCACTATGTCTCTAGAGGCCAAAATGGTGATTTGGAACCCAAAGAAACGCAGGACATTGAGGAAATTTGTCTACATCTGACAACAGTTATCCTCTGAAGAGCAGGAGAAACACTTGGATAGACATACAGGAGCTTTTTTGTTTCTTAAAAAGGAAGTCTGTATTTCTTCAAATATTAACAAAAGAGAGAGAGAGAAAGAGAGAGAGAGAGAGAGAGAGAGAGAGAGAGAGAGAGATTCCCAGTGAAATCCATGATTAAAATAAACACATATATATGAAATTCAGTTAAATAATCTGTTGTTGGAGACCACAAAGAAGCAGCTCTGAGCAGGATTTAATTTTAACTAACTGACTTTCTATGTTTATCTGTGAGTCTGTCCTAGGCCTCGGCCCCTTGCTTGGCGATTGGAGCTGATTCATAGTAAGTGAACCTCTGTGAATCACTGATCCTGGCTGAGGCCTGTAGTGGCCTGTGATGCCAGAGATACCTAAAAAGGCAAGATAAGGCCACAGCTGAAGACACCTTGGCTCCAACACTAATTAAGTAAATAGATACTGCAACTCAAGCAATTTCACTCCTGCAGTTGTACTCCTACCATAAATATCATCTTAGAGAAAAAACAGTTCTCCTAAACTGGCATACTTTACTACCTAGAGAAGTCTTTGAAATGACTCCCAAGGTCCTGCTCATTTCCCATGCTTTTCTCATTTTCCCTGCTTTTTTCCTTGTTCCTAATAAAAGTGGGCTGATCCAGAGAAGTGTTTTGTCTTAACCCTCAGAGTTTTGAGCTCAACTAAAGTATTTTGACTGTCTTGGAACCCTAAAATCATATCAGGTGTCTCATTTTATTTAAACCTCCACTGTACACTCATTTGAGAGGTCAAAGATCTAGGTCAGGACCCTATAATTAGTGATCTACTAACACATTAGTTTCCTGGTATAGGAAACACATAATGGTAATGAACTATTATTTCCATGCTGTATTTTCTGAAGTGTAAGATATAAAGGAAACTAGATGATAATCAGAATGAATTAAAATTAGAACAAATATTTCATTCCTACTCATAGATTGGTATAGGACCCAAGTTTGTGGCTGGAATTTATTAATGAAGACAGGAATGAAAACTACACATGTACTATGAATATGCATCATATTCATTGAAGTGAAGTTGATTTTCTTTCTATAGATTGAAATGTCTGTATACCACACAAAGTAGCTATGGCTTGGATACAGTTTATCTCTCCAGAGATTGAAACACTGGAGTCTTTGTCTCTGTGTAAACTGAAGAGAGGGCCTCCAGATAGTGGGAGTGTGGTCTTGGACACTGGGTCTTATGTAACTCCTCAAGTCCAGGTGAGGGATCATTATGCAAGGAGCAAGCCTGGCCTCTCTTGCTCCTTCTCTGCTGGTTTGTGATACTCTCACTTGTTCCTCCTGTAGGCTTAACATTGCTATCCAAGTCAGGAGGCGATACAGGCCAAGGGAAGAGGGGACTGAGCTGGCTCTCATCTGTTTAGAAATTTGGTTTCCAATGGGTTCAAGGGTAAGCCACATTTGATATTTTATTACAGTGGCAAAAAACCAACTAACAATAGTTGTGTAAGATTTTACCACAAGCATCAGCATATCCCAGTATTTCATGTCAATCCATTGAGTTCACTAAAACAATACTCAATGTATTTATAGTCAAAAAAACTTAATATGCAGCAGCCATTATTTTAAACATTTTAAGTGCATTATCTGATTTAAATATGTTAAAACGCATTTGATGGAATTATTTCCCTCATTATTCAGAATCAGATACAAAAGAAAATGGCAAGAAATTAATGAACTTGCTCAAGATCACTGTGTTCATTTCAAAATAAAATTGTGTATTCCACATTTTTCACAATAAAGGTGTGAAATGACTGGCAACAATACATAGAACTAGGAAGCAGGAAAATCAAATAAAAGATAAAAAGCAGAAATGGAAATAAAAAGTAGTCAGGGAAAATGATAATATATTACACACAAATTGGTATAATATCAAGGGAAGGTAACTGCAATAAGTTAAAGTTGTTTGCCATAAACATTCAAGCAAACATTTTCACAACAAAATCAAAAAAGATAGCCAACAAAAAAGAAAAAAATAATGTCATTCAACAAAGAGAGAAATTGAAGAGATAAATAAATATGAAAGTAAATTGTAAATGATAAACCAATCATTATCAATAATTATTATAATTAAATGAACTTAACATTAAATTAAAAAGCAAAGATTGTTTAATAAGTAACATAACTTACGAGATCAAAGGATGCAAAGAGAAATGTAATGCTAAGACCAATGAAAGGAAAAATGGAGAAACTACATTGATTATACAAGGGTCATTTCAGTTCAAAGGATACTACTAAGGAAAGCAAACTTAATTTCATAATAATAAAGATATCAAACAAGCAAAAAGGGCTAGCATTGTGAAAAGATTACAGCCTTAGTAATAGTACTTCAAAATACATAAATCCATTGCAGAACCTTAGGAAAAAGGGACAATTCCTCACAGTTGGAGATTTCAATCCCTGCATGTAAATAGTCAATGGAACAAATCAAACCAAAATTAACTTCCCAGACAATTCTTCTTCTATAAGGAGCAATTATCTCCACTTTGGCTCAACCTAGCCCTATCTCCATGTACTGATATGTACAGAGCTGGCTAGGCTATTTCTTTCTCTTTTCAATTGGGTCTAAACAATGAAAATAAGTCTTGCTGAGGTGTTGATGTAATCTTTATAGCTTAATTTCCCTGCTCCTGATTCCCAAAATATGGTTGATCTGGGTAGGATGAGGAACCATGGCTTTAGGGCTGTCAGCTGAGTTCCAGCCTTGAGATAACATGCTATGACTTTCAGGGTGGAAAAGTTTACATATTACTGAAGCACTGGCTCCCAAACATTTAATGCAATCTCAGTTGTGTTATGCAGATTGGTCTTTCTGCATATCCATCTCTCTGCATATCGCAGAGGTGCTTTCATGTCTCCTACCTAATCCAGCTAACAGTGTTCATATATTTCCTGCCATTCTCATTGTTATAAGCTATCAAATTCAGAACAAACACTGTACACAGTAATTGTATAACTGGTTTCTTTTTGTCCCTTGTAAACTTCACTCAAACTCCTATGCGATGCAATAACACTGTAAAATCCCTTTCCTGCTCCCTGATTCCTGTAACCCCTTTTTTGCCTCTCTGATTCCTGTAAGACCTGCTCATTTTGAAAAATCAAACAAAGATTGCCTTTTATGGAGAAAAACTGATCTTCAGACCTTACCCCTCCCCTTGTGGATTAATGCTTTATAAGCCCTTGCAACTTCTGGCTCAGCATGCTGAGCTCATCTAATAAAGTGCTTTTCTTTTTATTTTTGGAGTCTGTTGTTTTTGCCCCTCACATTTAGGGGCCCGTCTGGGATCCCACCTTCTCAGGATCTAGCCCCTGGACTCTTACCTCAGATGCATTGGATTCATCCATGGAACTAAAACATTAAGTTTTTTAATATGGCTTTACCACACCGGCAGGTACCTCTTATTTTCATTTCATTTTGAATCCTCTGTCCTTGTTCTATTGTGTTCTTTGGATGCACCCTCTGGACTTTGGGGAATCACATCCTTAGGCTTATTCCCATTTGTGGTGAGACATCCCCAGTTCTGTCGGACTTTGTCCCATTAGGACAGGCTTCTGCCATTTGCCTTTGTTCTGGGGCTTAGTCCCATTTAAGTGGGCTACTGCAGTTTTGTCTCTGTGGTGGGTTTCTACCATCTTATGTCTGTCTTTCTGTATCCTGGTTTCATTTTTGGTTTTGCCTGCCTCCACTCCACATTTTTGGTTTTGGCTCTGACCACTTCTAATTTTGAGTTTTTTATTGTCAGATGTTGTATTTGGCCTTCTTTGGCCAGTTGCTTTTAGGTTGAGATTATAAATTTAATATTGTAAAAGACATTGGATAGGACTCTGATTAATAAATAAAAGAGTGGCCACCTGGTGATTTCAACCAGTTTTTGTTTGTTGATCAGGGACCATGTTTGTTCTAATAAAATGTTCATAATTATATAATTATATGCATGTTATATATTATATATTCAAGTTTCTGTTTTTTAGCTTATTATACATATTGTACAATCATAAATAAGTCAAGTACTACCTAAAGTAATCATAAATATCAGTAATTCCTCATGTATGTTCCTAGATGCCCTATGTACCATTGTAGCTTTTCTTATGTCAAGTTAACTACTCCCACTGCCTGTACTGTCATCAATTTCTAGATTAATTCTTGCTTGGTCTTTTAGTGTTTTGGTCTATTTCCTGCTTCGAGTTAAATAACCCCATGAGTAGATTTTCCTGGCAATTTGGAGCTCTGAGACAGGTAAACCAGGATAAGGTGAAACTACCCAAACCCCCTTCTGGAATATGCTTCGAATGCAACAAAGAAAGACATTAAACAAGAGAGTTCCCAACCGTGGTGTTCTTCTGGGACCTTGTCCCTATTGAAATCTCAAAGGACACTGGAAGAGCAACTGTCCTAGGCTTCAGAGAATTAGTAAGCCATCCTCTAACTTCTTGGCTTCACAGGAGACTTCATCATCACCAGATTCATCACTGACTGATCTACTCAGACTTGCTGCTAAAGCCCAATAGGGCTAATCACTCTCTTTGAATTCATTACTAAAGACTGATGAGCTTAACTTAAAGTCCACAAACTTCATAAAGATACCTTCTCAGAAATTCCAAAAATTGTAGACACTTCCCAGGATTTAAAATCACACAAGGTAAAGGGTCCACACGTTAAAACTATTAACTTGATAACCTCAATCTAATTAAGTCCTTACAGGCTCTTCAATCTCTACTCACTTCTATCCACCAACTCTTCCAAGACCTTCAGGCCAAACCTCTGCTCACACTGGAGACTCTGCTTGTTGTTAACCCCGGAGACCAAGTGCTACTTAAGCATGGTTCCTGCCACTCTTCTCTTGAATCTCGCTGGACCAGACCATACACTGTCATCCTTAGCACCTCAGTGGCTCTCAGAGTAACAGGTTCTCACATCAAGGTGGTCCCACCAGACACCCAAAAAACAGATAAATGAACTGTTGTATGGACTAAGGGCCCTCTTAAATTTAAACTGTCTAAATGCTTGTGCTTGCACAACAAGGATATAACCAGTTACCCACATGTGATTAAACAACAGAGCCAAAGATTTGACTCAGTGACCAAAACAGTGGAAAATGTTATAAGCTATCAAATTCAGAACATATACAGTACATTGTAATTTTATAACTGTTTTCTTTTTGTTTCCTGTAGTCCTTGCCCAAACTCCCATGTGATACAATACCATTGTAAAATCCCTTTCTTGCCCCCTGGTTCCTATAAGCTGTTGCTTTGCCTTCCTGATTCCTGTAGGACCTGCTTTTTCCAAAAATATCAAACAAAAATTGCCCTTTATGGAGACAAACTGATCTTCAGACCTTAATCCCTCCCCTTGTGGATTAAGGTTTTATAAGCCCTTGCAACTTCTGGCTCAGCGTGCACTTCCCCAATCAGCTCCTGAGACAGTGTCATCACTGAGCTCAGCTAATAAAGCACTTTTCCTTTCATTTTTAGAATCTGTCATTTTTCCCCATCACACTCACAGTTTCTCATCCTTAAGACACCACATTCTTCATGAATTAATAAAATCTCATTTAGGGTCTGGGTTGTAGCAACATCATATGGGCTATACACCTTGGCTCCCCATAATTATAAATATGTGTTATTTTTGCTGTTGGCTGCACAGGAAGTGATAGATTGGGATTAATTTGCTAGAATCATAATAATATTTCTATGGGATTACAAATTTAAACCTCCTGGACTGCAAATGACAGCAGAATAGGAATCTCTACAGTGAAGATTATGGCTTTAGTAACTATTACTAAACTAAACTTATGCAGTTGCAAATGTCAACTGCAGAACCACAAGAAGAAGAGAAAATCTCAACATAGTTGGAGATTTTAGTCCCTAAATGTCAATAGTTAGTAGAACAAATCAACCCCAAATTAGCCAGGATGCAGTTGAATTGATCAATGCGACCAGCTAAGTTGACTTAGCTGCCTTTGTAAAACACTATATCCAGTTTTGCATAATACCACATGAACACCACAAGCAGCCTTGGAACAACTAGCAAGAAGATATTCTGATTCATGAAATAAGATGCCATATATTTATGTGAACTCTAATGTTTCAAAGTATGTATTCTACTATACTGAAACTGAAAATTCTAGAAAGAAATCTAGGAAATGAGCAAGTATGTAGAAATTACAGGACAAATTCTAAAGTACCTGACTCAAGAAGAAAATAAAGGATATTCTATTTTGATGTGAAAAACTTAAACCAAAATATATGTGTACTGAGATGCTGTCAATACCTTGCAATACTTTCATTCTGTTGAGTGGTTTTATTCTATTTTGTTATGTTTGACATTACTGTGTGTAAAGCTAAGCTCAACTATTTCAAAGAAAGACACATTATGATAGCTACTGTTAATATGCAATTGTCTTGTTGTGAAGTGCTGTGTTGCTTACATTGTTCTGTTCTGATCTGCTTAGATCTGTCCTCTTTTGTTTAACTCTCTTTAAAATATAAAAGAGATGCTTTCAATAAAGAAGTATTTATTAGAAATTCATAAATAAAAACATTACTATTAAATAAAAAGTCAGATCTCAAATTAAGATGTTCAACTGCCATTTTAAGGTTACAAAAAGAGTAAGCTAAGCTAGAATTTGAAAAATAAAAGAAAATAATAAATGTGGGAATGAAAATCAAGCAAGTGAAAAGAAAATTGAGAATGTTACTAAAAACTGATGTACTGCTAGCCATACTTATCAGAAGAAAGCAAAAAATACTGAGAAATTATCAATGTCTATAATAAGAGTAGATTGCACCACAAATTCTATAGCTGTAATAGTACTAGTAAGACAGAAATATAAACCACACAAAAATTCAACTTTTTATGCTTTAATCACCAAAAGTTTTGGAAAGATACATGTTAAAAATAAAGTTAAATGTCAAGAAAGTACATGAAAAAATACTTAACATGAAAAATTGATTATCACTATTGATTTATGCAGATGCAAATTAAAATCCACATTAGATTTGAAGTTCAGACCCTTAAGAAGAACACAATTAATAAAGGACACATGTTGCAGGTACAGAGTAGTAAGTATAATACACTTCTTCTTAGAGGTTAGACAGTACACTCATTTTGGAAAACATATTTTGGACATTTATCAGGAAAGGAGACATATATCTTTGGTCAATAAGCCATTGCATTCCTAGGTATTTAGGAGAAATGAATATATATGTTTCCAAAAAGACTTGTACAGAAAGATTTATAGCAGTTTTAATTATAACCAGAAACTATAAATAACCCAAATGTCCATTAAGAAGAGAATGGTTTAAAAAATGGAAGTATAAGACTACTGAGCCACAAAATAGGAATGAGATCCTCATGCTTACAACAACACAGGTTAATTCAAAGAGATTATGCTGAATTAACAATAGAGATAAAAGAATACATTTAATTCCTCCTTTGGAGTTCTCTCTGTCCCTATATCCCATTGAGGTCAAACCAGATACTCTCAAAAATTTCTGGCTGCTACTTCTATGAAGCTAACAGAGACCCTGTAACCAAGGTAGCTCCAGGAGCACAGGCAGGTAAGTGAGCAGCTCCCACAGGCACTTCATTATTTCTACATGGTGTTGTGCTACAAGTGGCAACAAGAACAGTATTCATGTGCTAGCTTTGGGTCACAAAGCACAGATTCAAGGTTCTGGGCTGTAAATGGTCCCTTGTTGACATTATCTGAGTGTGGGACCCTCACCAATCCTTACCCACCCATGCTCTAACAAGTAGATATTAAAATCCATGTAAGACGAAGATCTAAATGGTGTACATATTTCCACTATGTACAGCAGTGGTGGCAGTGCTGACACACATCTTTCCCAGAACTCAAGAAAGACAGCCTAGCCTTTCAACAGGCTCTAGGCCAGCTGTCAAAGGTACTTCAAGTGCAGCTATACTTAGCTCCTTCAAGTGCTTTTGAAGTCATGGCTTTAGAATTCTGACTGAAGCATCACTGATGCCTTTTCTTGTTGGCATCAGTCATGGTGACATCTTATGAGTTATCTGGCATACTATTGGTAAGATGATGGCTTGCGTGAATAAAACCACTTTCCCTTAGCCACAGGAGGTCTTTAGCCATTCCCCCTTGTTGGTGGCAGTGTGTAGAATGCAAAGCTGAGGCCATTGTCAGGTCACATTCTGGGAAGTAACATCAGCCAGAGAGCAAATGACACATGGATACTTATACCCAAGGGAAACATGACATAGTGGAAAAATTTTCCTTCATGGTAAAGAAAACAAGAAGATTACTCTTCCTTATCCTATACAGAAATGACAAAAGTCTTACTGAAATGTGGGAGAGGTAATTGTGTATCACCTGCATTACTTTCCTCCAACCCTAGAGGGCACTGTGTGGATTAGAATAAATTTAGTGTGGGAAGAACTGGGGGATATGAGGGTTAGACATTGCCACTGTTGGTTCAAAATTGCCTGAATCCTAGGAAATAGCTGCAATGGATAGACTTCCATGATTTCAGAATCCAGACTACTACACAAGCACTGAGATTCCAGGCAAGCTGCAGGGACAGGGTACATCCTAGAGCCCCAAGCTCCAGGCTTGTGTGATCTCTTCATCACCCAATCATCATGCCAATAAGACAGGATCTGGTGCCTGGACTGTGCATGACCCCTGACCAATACCAGTTATCATAGACTTGGGACCACATCCAGATTGGGATGTGAATCATGCATATATGCTTCAGATGCTTCTCTGTCCACCAGACTACACAACTCTCATTCAGAAATGAAGGAGAAAGGGAGACTTTCCCAGAAGAAAGAAGGCTAAAGCACATCACTGCCATGTCTCTCTCTCTCGCTCTGTCTCTATTTTTCTCCCACTGTCTCTCTCTCATTCTCTCTCTCACACATGCACACACACAAACACACACATACAGAGACCAAGAGAGAAACAGACATACAGAGAGAGTCACACAGAGAAAGAGAGAGAGAGAGACAGAGACAGAGAGAGAGAGATACTAAAGGGTGAAGGACTCTAATTATTAACATGAAAGCATGAAGATGTCAAAGCACCTGGTAAATGTGAATACACAGTCAAATTCAGATTATGATAATACAAAATTATGAGAATGAGTGAATTTTAATATTCCTGCACACTCTGAAGTTCAGACTTGGATTTTTGCCCATTATCAAAAGCACACTATTGAGGTCATAGCAAGTTACTGTTCATGCACTATTTAAGTACAAACTAAGATGCAGCATCATAGGTAATGATAGAAAATAGCTTTAAGTACATGTTCCTGGAAATTACAGAGGTGTCATTAAATGTAAACAAGTTCTGAGGAAAACATGAAGAGATGGTATCTGGACTAGAATGGGAAGGAAGATAGCTGTATCCTAGGTATCTCGAATTGTCATTTGCTCTATTTGGATGACTATCAATTGTGAGTTTCGACATGCCCGCCGCATGTAGGGAGAAGCCAACAGATGTCCTCTCATACAATATGCAAGGGATTTTATTTGTTGTCCAAGCATGCGTGGGGCCCACTGAACATGCAGGAACAGAGAGCCATGAGGCATGCCGGAGCATGGCTTTTAAAACTACAGGACAAAGGAAGGCAGGGCTTTGGCAAGTGTGGTTACAGAAACAGAAGGCATTGGTTAGTTTAAATGGCTTTCTACATTCATTGGAGGTTGTGACTATAGGGTGGTCTAGAGTCAGGCGGCAGAGGGTGTTTCCTAATATGGGCAGTAGATGCCCAGGGAAGGTACATTCCATAAATTGCTTAAACACTGGATGGGGTTGTTTCTACCTTGCAACCCAGGTTTTCTAGTCAGCTTTATCCTTGTCTGAATTTAACCTAGGCAGCTTTAAACTATAACGGCTCAATTCCCAGAATATTGGGAGAAGATGAGCGGCATGGAGCAGCGCAGACCATGCATTGTTAATAAGAGAAAATTTCTCTTACACAATCACTTCAGTACCTCCTATATGCATATAACTATAAATCTTTGTCAAGGAATCACTGTGCCCCTCTGCCAGTATGCCTGGGTTGCCTCAAACAGCAGCCATGGGCCTGCATCTTAGCCCAGAACTCCTGGAATGTCCCTAGCACCACTGAGCCACCTCAGAGTGCCACCATGGGCCTTAGCCTCAGCTCAGCAGGTCTGGGACAACCCTGACCACCATGACATACCTGCCCCTTGGGGAACCCACCAGCCTCCTGAACCTAGTACTGTGGTTGATCTTTGAATCCAACTGCTTCTCCCAGAACCTTGGAATCCAGCAGATTACTGTGTTGGCTGGATGAGAAAATCAGGTAACCCTCACCCAAACAGAAGACTCCAGTCAATGTGGTGAATTTGTCCCTAAAATAGAGGTCTGCAGTGGGTAAGTGATTGAAACTTTGAATAAACAATGCAGAAAAAAAGCAGAATCCATGAAACAAATTCAAAGAGATATCCAAGCAACAAAAAATTGTATTGAAAGCTGGAAAAACCATTTAAATGAAGCTGAGGATAGAATTTGAGACCTTGAGGAAAGGATAACAAATAGTGATCATGAAAGGGTAGAACTTATAAAAACAACAAAGCACCATGAAATGACATACTGGCAGCTTCAAGGTGATGCCAGGAAAAACAATATAAGACTAATAGGCATTAGTGTAGATGAAGGAGCCAATGCAAATGACATAACTAAACTATTCACAGAAGCAATAGCAGAAAATTTCCCACACATGGGGGAAAAATCTGACACAAAATAAATAAGGCATGCAAAAAGCCAGTCACAACCAATGTAAATTTATACTCAGACATATAATAATTATGAACCCAATCATCCAGCATAAAAACAAAATACTAAGTGCTGTTAGAGAAAGGACATAACTCACCTATAAAGGAAAGCCTATTAGAATCATTGCAGACTATTTCAAACCCTAAAAGAAAACAACTTACAACACAGACTGATGTGCCAAGCAAAACTATCTTTCAAATTTAATGGAGATTAATTAACAAGATATTTCCAAGGCAAAGAACAAATGAAGAAATTCATGTCCACCAAAACATCCCTAGAAAGAGTACTGAAAGAGATGCTAGGTAGAGATAAAATGACCAGAAACTATACAACCACAACAGAAAGTGACCACCAGACTGGACAAAAAATTTAAAAAGAACAAAAAGCAGGAAACCAACAATAGGAACACAACATGACAAAGTCAACCCAGCACATATCAGTAATATCCACGATTATAAATGGGCTCAATTCACCTATCAAAAGAAACATGTTGACAGAATGGAGCAAGAAACAGGATTACACAATATGCTGTATACAAGAAACACATCTGGATCAAAAATAAACTCATAGATTAAAAGTTAAAGAATGGAAAACAGCATTCCATGCAACAGGAACCCAGAAAAGAGCAGGGGCAGCTATTCTGTCTGCAGACAAAGTGAACTTCAAACCTAAAAGGATTAAAAGACATAAAGAAGGCCACTACATACTTGTAAGTGGAAAACTGCAAAAGGAGGTACTAACAACTATAAATATATATGCACCTCTGACCACGTGCTCTGTTGAAATCCCAGCACACCAAAAGGGACTTTGCCCTTGCTCTCAGGTGGTAAGAACACATTGTGCATCACAGACCACACCAGGGAGCACACAAGGACAGGGGCCTATCCAGTTCATGCCAAGCAGCAAGCAGGACCAGGAATTGGGACTTGGGTACTGATGGCATGCTGTGTCAGAATCTCAGCACAGGGGAAAAACTTGGAATTTGGCTCCAAGGTGGTGAACCTTGGACTATAGTAGATTAACAGTGTCAGTGTGATGAGAATGGCTCTAAAATGGAGGTGTACAGTTGGTAAATAGGGCCAGTAGTAAAGCCCCCTCCAGGACATTGTTGAGTCTGAAAAGAGTGTGGGAGACCCCATCCTACACACAGAAAATATCAGGCAGAGTGAGAATGGCAAAGCGAAAAAGCAAAATGCAGTCTCAAACATCTAGTCCACCAGGAGAAAGTACCGGAAACATTGAAATAGAGGACCCCAAAAGTAACACACTGCAAATCTCTGAAAAGATAGCGAGTGGAAAAAAAAAAAAAAACTTCATGAGGCTATGGAGGAAATCAAATTAGAAGTACTCTCCCATGTAAAGATAGAAATAACAACCTTAGTAAAGGAGTTTTTGAATGCAGCTAAAGAAGAAATACAGAAAAAAGTACAGGGGCATAGGAAACTGATTGAATCCTTGAATGAACAATGTAGAAAACAAGCATAATTCATGAAACACACTGAAAGAGACACCCAAGAAACAAAAATTCTATTCAAAGCATGCAAAACCCTTTGAATGAAGCTGAGGATAGGATTTTGGTCCTTGAGGACAGGATTAAAATTTGTGATCTTGAAAGGATAGAATGTTTATAAAGAAGAAAGCATCATGAAGTGAAAATCTAACAGCCTCAAGATGATGCCAAGAGAAAAATATAACATTAATAGGTATCAGTGAAGATGCAGAAACCAATGCAAATGACATAGACAAAATATTCACAGAATAGAAGAAAATTTCCCAAACATGGGGAAAAAAGCTGATATGCAGATAAGTGAGGCATATAGGATACCAAACAGTCACATTCAAATAATTCCACACCCAGACATATAATAAGATCTCAGACATACAGCATTAAAACAGAATACTAAAAGCTGTTACAGAAATGACACAACTCAGCTACTAAGGAAGTCTCATTAGATTCACAGAAGACTTTTCAGCACAAACCCTCAAGTCAAGAAGAGTTTAGAGTGAGGTACAATTCAATGAAAACACAGAAACAACATACTGTCATCTATGGGATGCAATGAAAGCAATCTTAAGAGGAAAATATATAGAATCACTTCAGACTTTTCAGCACAAACTCCAAAGTCGAGAAGAGCTTGAATTGAGGTATTTCAAGGCCTGAAAGAAAACATCCTTCATCCCAGACTGATGTACCCAGCAAAACTTTCATTCAAATTAAATGGAGAAACAATATACTTCCATGCCAAGGAACAACTGAAGAAATACATGCCCAACAGATCAACCCTAGAAAGACTAATGAAAAACATAATAGACAGAGATAAAAATGACCACAATCCCACCCCCCAAAAAAAACAAAAGAAAGAAACCACCAGGTAGGATAAGTAAATAAATAAGGGGGAAAGCAGAAAGAAATAAATGGAACATAACATGGCAAAACTGAGCCAGTACATATTAGTGATATCCACAAATATAAGTGGCCTCAATTCACCTACAAAAAGAAATAGATTGACAGAATGAGTCAATAAACAGGATCACAAAATATGCTGTATGCAGGAAACACATCTGACCCAAAAGGAAGCTCATAGTTTAAAAGTCAAAGGAGGAAAACAGTATTTCATGCAACAGGAACCCAGAAAAAAGCAGGGGAAGCTATTCGATTTGCAGACAATTTGAACTTCAAGCCTAACATGATTAAAAGAGATAGAGAAGGTCACTACGTACTAGTTAGTGGAAAAATTCAAGGGGAAGAACCAAAAAGTATAACTGTATATGCACCAAATACAGGAGCACCCAACTATATAAGACAGATACTAATGTACATGAAAAATCAAATGCACAAGAATAGAATTATAACAGGAGGTCTTAACAGCCCATTGTCACAAAGAGATAGATCAACTAGAAAAAAGTTAGCAAAGAAATAACAAAACTGAATCATATCTGTGAGCAATTGGACTTAGAAGATGTTTACAGAGTGTTAAAACCAACCACATCAGAATATACATTCTTCTCATCTGCATACGATATTCTCTAAAATAGACCATATATTTTATATAAAAGATTCTTAAGTATATGCAAAGGTATTGAATTCACACCATACATAATATCTGACCAGAATGCACTGAAATTGGAAATTAATGGTAAAATAAATTGCAAAATCTACATAAATACATGGAAATTAAATAACAGCCTTTTGAACAACCAGTGGGCTAAAGGTAAAATTAAAGAACAAATAAAGCAATACCTACACTTCAATGAAAATATAGAAACAACATATTGTAATTTTTGGGCTGCAATGAAAGCAGTCTTAAGAAGGAAATATATAGCAATAAATTGTCATATCAAGAAAACAGAATGAGCATGAATAAACAACCTAATGCTTTATCTCAAGCTTCTAGAAAAAGAAAAGCAAGCTAAACCCAAAGCTCATAGAAGAAAGGAAAATGTAAAGATTAGAGCAAAAATAATGCAATTGAAACTGAAAAAAATACAAAGAATTAATGAATTGAAAAGCTGGTATTTTGAGAGAATAAGAAAAATTGACAAATCTTATAAAGAGATTTATAACCTTATAAATCTAACCTTATAAAGAGAAAGAAAGAAAAAATACAAATTCATGCAATAAGTACTGAAAAGGGAGAGATTACTACAGATCTCATGGAAATTCACAAGAACATGAATGCTTATATTGCAAATCTCTACTCACATAAAGTGGAAAACACAGAGGAAATGGGCAGATTTCTAGACACATATGAACTACCAAAGTTCAACCAAGAAGATATAGCAATTTTGATCATCCTCATATAAACTATTTAATTTAAAAATGTAATTAAAATCTTACCAACAAAGAGAAGCCCAGGTCTGAATGAATTCACAGGTGAATTCTACAAGAAATTTAGAGACAATTTGAGGTCAATACACCTTAAACTCTTCAATTAAATTGGGAAGAGAGCAATCCTCCCTAAATCATTCCTTGAGGCAAGTATTATTCTGATACCAAAACCAGTGAAAGATCCAACCAACAAAACAGAACTATAGGCCAATCTCATGAATGAACATTGATGTAAAGATGCTCAATAAAATACTGGCAAATAGAATGCAGCAAATCATCAAAAAGATTACACATTATGACAAAATGGGGATTCATTCACGAAATGCAAGGATGGTTTAACATATGCAAATCAATAAGTGTAATACATCACATCAACAGAGCCAAAAAAAAAAACACCTGGTCATCTCAGTAGATGCAGAACAAGCTTCCAACAAAGTCCAACAAACTTTCATGATAAAAACCCTTGAGAAACTCAGAATACACAGTTTCTACCTCAACCTTATAAAGGCCATCTATGACAAACCAAGAGCCAACATTATACTTGATGGACAAAAACTGAAAGCTTTCACTTTAAAATCAGGAACAAGCCAAGGATGCCCACTATCACAACTCCTTTTCATTATAATTCTGGAAACACTATCCAGTGCAATGACCAGAGAGAAATAAAAGGAATAAAGATATGAAAGGAGAAATTTAAATTATCACTATTTGCAGATGACATGATACTCTATATAGAAGACCCAAAAAACTCCATTAAAAGAATGCTAGAGCTAATAAACAAGTTCAGTAATGTAGCTAGATACAAAGTCAATGCTCAAAAATCAATAGTATTCCTGTTCACAAACAAAAACTCATCAAGAGGGAAATTATGGAAATATTACCCTTTAAATTAACACCTATAATGAAATACTTAGCAATCTACCTAAGAATGTAAAAGACTTATATGCTGAAACTATGCTACAGTGAAAAAGCAGACTGAGGAAGATACTGGAAAATAGAAGGACATTCCTTGCTCTTGGATAGGAGGAACTAAAATTGTGAAAATAGCCATACTTCCCAAACTGTTATACAGATTTAATGCAATCACAATCAAAATACCATTGACATATCTCACAGATCTAGAGAAAACCCTCCTAAAATTCATTTGGAAATAGTAGAAATCTAGAATAGCAAAGGCAATTCTGGGCAACAAAGGCAAGGCAGGAAGAATCTCAATTCCTGACTTGAATCTGTACTGCAAAGCCACAGTGATAAAATCAGCATGGTAATGGCAAAGAAATAAACCTGAGGATCAATGGAACAGATTAGAAGATGCAAGTACAACTACAAAGACACTCAGTCACCTGATATTTGACAAAGGGACTAAATATGTCCACTGGAAGACAGACAGCCTCTTTAATAAATGGTGTTGGAAAAATTGGCTCTCTACATGCTGAAGACTGAAACTAGATATATGCATATCACCATGCACAAAACTAAAGGCTAAATGGATCAAAGACCTAAATATTAAAAGAGAAACATGATATCTCCTGGAAGATAAGGTAGGTAGAATTCTTGGAGACATAGGGGTAGGCAGAGAATTCTTGAACAAAATGCAAACTGCACGGGAAACACTTCAAAGAACCAATAACTGGGATCTCATATTATCGAAAAATTTCTGCACTTCAAAGGAAATCACCAACAGAGTGAAAGGTATACCCACAGAATGGGAAAGAATTCTAGCCAGCAACCCTTCAGACACAGGGCTTATATCCAGAACATATAAAGAATTGAAAAACACCAAGCTCCCCAAATTAAAAGACTCTCTCCAAAGATGGGCATCTGAGATGCACACACAGTTTTCAGAGAAAGATATATAAATGGCAAATAAATACATGAAGAAATGTTCAACATCACTGGTCATTCTAAGACTAATAGAGATAGTAAACAAATTCAGCAGTGTAACTGGATACAAAGTCAATGCTCAAAAATCAGCAGCATTCCTGTACACAAAAATATCACCAAGAGAGAAATTATGGAAGTATTGCCTTTCACAATAGCATCTAAGAAAATGAACTACTTAGTAATCAACCTAAGAATGTAAAATACTTATATGCTGAAAATTATGCTGTGCTCAAAAAAGATTGAATATAGGATATTAGCAAAGGGAAGAATATTGCTTGCTCTTGGCTAGGAAGAACAAACATTGTGAAAATGACCATACTACCAAAACTGTTATACAGATTTACAGTCACAAATCAAAATACATTAACATACTTCACATATCTAGAGAAAAAACTCCTAAAATTCATTTGGAAACAGAAGAAATCTGAAATAACAAAGGCAATTCTGGGCAACAAAGGCAAAGTAGGAGGCATCACAATTCCTGACTTGAAAATATATTACAAAGCCATGTAATAAAATCAGCATGGTACTGGCAAAGAAATAGACCTGAAGATCAATGGAACAGATTAGAAGATGCAAGCACATGTACAAAGACACTCAGCCACCTGATATTTGACAAAAGGGCTAATTATTTCCACTGGAAGAAGGATAGCCTCTTTAATAAATGGTGTTGGAAAAAATAGCTCTCCACATTCTGAGTACTGAAAATAGATCCATGCCTATTACCATGCACAAAATTAAAGCCTAAGTAGATCAAATACCTAAATATTAAAATGGAAACACAAAATCTACTGGGGGACACAGTAGGTAGAAATCTTGGAGTCATAGAGATAAGCAGAGAATTCATGAACAAAATGCAACATGCATGGGCATCACTTCAAAGAATAAACAATGGGGATCTCATATCATTGAAAGTTTCTTCACTTCAAAAGAAATCACCAACAGAGTGAAAAGAAAACCCACAGAGTGGGAAAGAATTATAGGCAGCAACCCCTCAGACACAGGACTTATATCTAGAACACGTAAAGAATTGAAAAACATCAAGCCCCCAAATTCAAAGACCCTCTCCAAAAATGGGCATCTAAAATGACAACACATTTCTCAGATTGAAGATATAGAAATGGCAAATAAATACATGAAAGATGTTCACCATCACTAGTCATTCGAGAAATGCAAATTAAAACAGCATTGGGATTTAATTTCACTCCAGAAAGAATAGCTGCCATCAAGAAATCAACTAATAAGAAATGTCAGTGAGGCTTCAGTGAAAAAGAACATTGCTTCATTGTTGGTGGGAGTTTGGACTGGTGTATCCCCTATGGAAATCAGTATGGAGATATCTCAGAAGACTAGGATTGGAAATCCCATTCAATCCAGCTGTTACCCTCATGGGTATTTTCCCAGAAAAAATGAAAAAGTCATGTCACAGTGATATATGTACTCCCATGTTCATAGCAGCACAATTTATAAAAGCTAAATCTAGGAAATAACCAAGACGTCCATTAAATGCAGAGTGGATGAAAAATATGTATTTTTATACAATGGAATGTTACTCAGCTATAAAAGGATGATCTTAAGGCCTTCATATGTAAATGGAGGTGACTTGAGACAATACTCATAAGTGAAATAAATAAGATTCAAATTTATAAATATCACATTGTATCTCTTCTGCAAAAAGAAATAAGAACTGTAGGAGTAAAAACACAAAATGTGTAATTACAATTATAAAAAAGGAAAAGATAGTGTTCTAAAGGATGTAACTGCATGTATGTAAAGAGTGTAAAATAGATAATCATATTTGTAATTTTGGGGGAGTTATTGAGCAGAACTGTTTGTAGTCTTACTCTTTGAATGTCCAAGTTTTATGCTTCATTTTTGTAACTTGAACAATTATTTCTAAGATGACAGTATGTAATTTATCAACTAATTATTTCTTAGTATTTATTTTTTTTGAAATTCTGTATTATTTCTACCACTTTTTCTGTTTTGCTTTTTTTTCTAAGTAAATTTTTTAAAAAAATGTTCATGGAGGAATTTTTGTACACTGTATCACATCAAAATTATTGATAAAAATGATAAAAGAAAACATCATTAAATAATTCAAATGAATAATAAGCAGAATTTAATAACCAAGTAAAGGAAAATATATTAATAATTTCTTACACTGAGTGATTAATATTTTTTGAAATAGCTTAATTTAAAATATTAGTTTTTATATGTACATTCATTGGTTAATATTTTAATAAATCAGTCTATTTGTGATAGTTTTATAGGGGAAAGGTCATGGAAACTTAAGTTGCTCATATTGTTTCAAGTAATGATGCCTACAGAATTTGAGGCCATTTTTCTAAATCATATATAAAGGGAGTGACAGGTCAGAAAAAAGGAGTATTTTGTTAGCCTTAGTGTGTCATAGATGCCATAAGACTCTAGAATAATTCCTGAAACTTGAATTGAATATGGTAGTACTGAAGAAAATTCCAGAAATCATAGTTGGTGCAGTTAAACTTATAACAATTAATGAGTATGTTTTATATATATTTTTACATGACACTGAAAAGACCTAAGTAGAGTGCAAAGGAGAATGATACATTTTGGAGGCATTTGATTTGATAATTTACCATTATGAAATATTTTATTTTGTATGACATTGGATGAGAGGTCTTTAAAAAATATGTCATCTTGATTTTAGCTTTCCAATTTGTGAAATGAAAAATTTTACTACCTATTCCAAATCTTATTACTTCACTTAAGATAATCAATACATAATAGCTGTCAAAATATTCTATATTGATTTTTGAGTATTGACATTGTATCCAGCTGTTTTGCTGAATTTATTTATTATATTTAGGTCATTTTCAATGGAGATTTGGCGGTCATCTATGTAGAGTATCATGTCATCTGCAAATAATGATAGTTTAAATTCTTCTTTTCCTATTTTTACTCCTTTTATTTCTCTCTCTTGTCTAATTGTTCTGGCTAGTATTTCCCTTACTATATTAAATAGGAGCAGTGATAATGGACATCCTTGTCTTGTGCCTGATTTTAAGGTAAAGGCTTTCAGTTTTTGGCCATTTAATATGACACTGGCTGTTGGTTTGTCATAGATGGCCTTTATCATATTGAGGTAAAGACCATCTATTCCAATTCTCTGTAAGGTTCTTATCATGAATGGGTGTTGGATCTTATCAAAAGCCTTTTCTGCATCTATAGAAATGATCATGTGATTCTTGCTTTTGGCTCTATTGATATGGTGGATTACATTTATTGATTTATGTATGTTGAACAATCCCTGCATGGCTGGGATGAATCCCAATTGATCATGGTGTATAATCTACTTGATGATTTGCTGCATCCTGTTTGCCCATATTTTAATGAGAATTTATGCATCTATTTTCATTAGGGAGATTGGTCTGTAGTTCTCTTTTTTAGTTTGGTTTTTCTCAGGTTTTGGTACTAGAGTGACATTTACCTCCAGGAATGACTTAGGGAGAATTTCTTCCCTTTTGATTTCATTGAACAGTTTGAGGAGTGTTGGCATTAAGTCTTCTTTGTATTTCTTGTAGAATTCCGCAGTGAATCCATCTGGGCCTGGGCTCTTCTTTGTTGATAGAGACTTGATTACATTTTTAATTTCAAAGTCGATACTCAAAAATCAATAGCATTCTTATACACTAACAACAAAATCACCGAGAGAGAAATGAGAAGACACACCCTTCACACTAGCATCCAAAAAAATGAAATACTTAGGAATTAATCTAACAAAAGATGTAAAAGAGTTGTATTGGGGAAATTATAATAGCCTAAAAAAAGAAATCAAAGAGAACCTCAAAAAATGGAAAGACATCCCTTGTTCATGGATAGCAAGAATAAATATTGTAAAAATTGTCATTCTCCCAAAATTGTTATACACATTCCATGCAATCCCAATGAAAATACTACTAGCATACTTCATAGATCTAGAGAAATCATTTCTAAAATTCATCTGTAACCAGAAGAGACCCAGAATAGCAAAGGCAATTCTAAGCAGCAAAGCCAAGGCAGGTGGCATCACAATCCCTGATTTGAAGTTATACTACAAAGCTACTGTAATAAAAAACATGGTATTGTAATAAAAACAGACCTGAAGATCAATGGAATAGATTAGATGATACATCTACAAACACACTCAACCACCTTATCTTTGGTAAAGAGACCAAGCATGTTCACAAATTTTTCTTTCAAATTAATATTAAGCTAATATTTAGTTAAATGTTGCATTTTAATGTATGTGGAAGAACGAGAGTCTCTTTAATAAATGGTTCTAGGAAAATTGGCTATCCATATGCTTAAAACTAAAATTAGACCAATGCCTATCACCATGTCCTAAGCTAAAATCCAAATGGATCAAAGATCTAAATATTAAAACAGAAACACTAAATTTGTTGCAAGACAAAGTAGGTAAAAATCTTCAACACATAGGGGTGGGTAGAGAATTCATGAACAAAACCAAACTGCATGGAAAATGCTTCCCAGAATCAATAACTGGGATTACTTCTTATTAAAGAATTTCTGCACATCCAAAGAAATCTCTAGCAGGGTGAAAAGAAAACCTACCAACTGGGAAAAAAATCTTAGTGAACTGTCCCTCAGAAAAAGGACTTCTGTCTAGAAATTTTAAAGAATTAAAAAAATTAGACCCTTGAAATTCAAAGACCCAATCCAAAAATGGGCATCCGAGATGAACATACAGTTCTCAGATGAAGAAATATGAATGGAAAATAAATACATTAAAAAATGTTCATCATCATTGGTCATTAGAGAAATGCAAACTAAAATCACACTGAGATACCATCTCAATCCAGAAAGAATGGCCAGGATCAATGAAACTACCAACAAGAAATGCTGGAGAGGCTGTGTAGAAAAAGGAACCCTTCTGCACTTTTCATGGGAGTGGAGACTGGTACAATCACTGTGGAAGTCAATCTGGAGATTCCGCAAAGCCTGGTGATGGAGGTCCCATTTGAATCAGCTATTCCACCCTTAGGCATATTCCCAGAAGATCTGAAAACATCTTACCACAGTGATATGTGTGAACCCATGTTTATAGCGGCACAATTTGTAATAGCCAGAATTTGGAAACAACCTAAGTGCCCATCAACGAAGGAGTGGATAAACAATTGTTGTTCTTTTATACAATGGAGTACTACACAGCTACAAAGAATGATCACATTGAGATATTTATAAATAAATGGATGCATCTTGAATCTATACTCATATGTGAAATAAATCAAACTCACATGTATAACTACCATATAGTCTCCTTGGTGTAAGAAATGGTAAGAGTAACAGAAGAATTTATGGAAATCATGGTTCACCACTATACTGCTTTGATGTTTTATGTCTTCATTCATTGATTGGAATGGTTTTATTCTGTTTTGTTTGATCTTAATATATGTGATCATATGAATAGTTACTTTGAAGACAAGACAATATGGTAGCCCGTGTTGATTCAATACCATCTTGCTCTGAATTCCTACCATGCCTTTGTTTTTCTATTACCATTGGTTCTATCACATTGTGTCTTATTGGATTTTAATATGTTGGATAGTAAAAACAAAATTTTTGTGGAAAGTGAGATAATATAGCAGCCATTGTTCATCTTCGGCTATTTGGTTCAGAATGTCTTGGAATACTTCCATTCTCTTGAGTTGTTTTATTCTACTTTGTTATATTTGACACTATTGTGTGTTAAGCTAAGCTCAACTATTTCAAAGAAAGAGCTGTTATGATAGCTACTGTTAATATCCAATTTTGTTGTGAAGTGCTGTGTTGCTTACATTGTTCTGTTCTGATCTGCTTAGATCTGTCCTCTTTTGTTTTATTCTCTTTAAAATAAATTTAAAAATCTATATTTTCTACACAAAACTATATAAAATGTCCTAAGTCTTAGAGACTTACAAATTTTTCTTTCAAATTAACATTAAGATAATATTTAGTTAAATGTTGCATTTTAATACTTATGTATGCATTGCTTGTTGTATATGGAATTTTTTTACATTTATCTCTCAAAAATCACTTAAGGAATGTATTGTATCACCCCTTACAAATGAAGAAACCAAAGCTGAGAAAATTGAATGGGGCAGACAGTGGAATGAAGGAGAAAAGTAGATAACCAATGGCAGAACTATGGCATAGCAGGAATGAGGCAAAGGTTGGCGGTAATCTCTAACATAGATGACCTTGATATACTAACAAATGATAACCAATGGCAGAACTATTGCACAGCAGGAATGAGACAGAGGTTGGCTGTAATCTCTAACATAGATGACCTTGATATACTAACAAACAGAAACACAGGCAGAGTAGATCTGAAGATAGGATCCATCGAGATGGTCTGTAGAGGAAATATAACTAACCTGAAAGAGGATTTATGGACCAAAAGTCAAATATGAGAAAACAATGCTCTATGTGACAGGGAACCAGAGAGAAATAGCAGCAGCTCATTCAGCTGCTGGAGATAGGTTGGAAAGACTACACTTTTGTGCAATGGAGAACTACTCAGGTATAATAAAGGAAAACTTTGAGGCTTTTGTAGGTAAAGGAATACAACTTAAGATCAAGCTCCAGGGTAAAAAGTTTCAGAGCCACTTAGGTAAATAATGGGTTCCCACCACAATCTAAAACCTAGTGAGTTAGTAGGACCCAAATTGTACAATGCACCCTGTGAAAGTGAAAGTGGAGGAATTTTCTAAAAAAGGAGGACATTGTTAATCGTTTATCAGGGTTTAAAATCCATGTTATTCTCATCACTCTGTTTAGTTTGATTATATTCTCTTCCAATATGTTTACTTGGACTAAATTTGAGGGCCCAGAGATCTATTCCAAAAAAAGCAGGATGTACTATGGTAACCATCCTTAATTTCCTATTAACTTAATCTAAAGCCTTGTATAACTTACACTGTCTTATGACTGTACTTATTTGAATTTGTTTTGTTAGATTGCTATTTTGTCTTGACTGATTTTATTAGAATCTGTTATGTTTGATAGTATCAAGTCTGAGAGTATAGGCAAATATTCTGAAGATGATAAGATTCACTAGGATACCCACTCTTGTTTGACTATTACCTGCTTTTGAAGTCTTATAATGTCCCCAACATTTTGTTTTATTAATATTGCTATGTACTGTTATGTTCAATTATACAAATCCTAATGATATAGACAATTCTATTGATGATAACAAGAGACATCATAGTAACCATTGTAGATCACTTTGTATTGTGGTTTTGTATATCTTTCTCACTTCATGTTTTTCTAGGAATTTGTTTTGTTTTCTCTTGTTTTGTCTTTCCCTCTAACCTAGAAAGGATAGGTGTACATGTAGAAACTCATGCATGCATAGAACTTCTAAACAGTTTATGAGAACTGATTATTTAATGCACAATAAAAGGAACAGCTGCTTTGAAGAAAAAGAGACACTAAGATACCCAGTGCTGATTCTGTAGCATCATGATGTGAAATCCAGAAATACTATCATTTTTTGTTCGGAGTGATTTTAGTCTTTTTTGTTTTGTTTAATTTAAACATATGTGAATGTATGAACAGCTGTTTTGAAGATAATGAGAGACACTATGTCAGGACTTGAAAACCTAAAATGCTTTCAGTATCCTGTTCTGATCAGTTTTATAGTACTTTGTTTTGTATGAATTCACTGTATATGAAGATATGAACAACTATTTGGAAGAAAACAAGGGATAATATGATAAACAGTGAAAATCACCAGTTGTCTTGTTTTAAAAACTGTGTCCCTTTCATTGTTCTCTTATGATCTGTTTTTTTCTGTTTAATTTTACCCTCTTTAAAATAAAATTTAAAAAAATTATGAAATTGGCCTAAGATTAACAGCTATATTTTGTACATATATTGGAAATTTATCAACTAAATTAACCAAATCTGCCTTTAAAGTTAGCATGTTTTCTTAAAATAATACTTCTAATTTTATCTTAAAATTCAAATGAACATCAGTCTTATTTCCTAAAAAATAATAAATTATGAGGAAAAGAATTAAAAGATGAGGCTGCAATTCAACAGTCAAGTATTTTATTATTGTCACTTGTTTGATAGAGATTATAGTGATGTGTTGGAGTTCTGATTGTCCTTTTCACGATTATGTTTAGTGTAGATGTTATTAATGAGTTTCTTTTGCAGAGCTCACAATATCAGGTATTTAGAAGCTTCAACTCTGATAACTCAGTTACTTTACTCATTTTATAATAACTGAGTCACTTTTCTCATTTCTCCAAAGGAGAAAAGTTTTATTTTGCTGATAGTCTGTAGAAGTTTCAGTTCATAGATCCATGCCAGGGCAGCATGAAGAGATTCTGCAAAGAAGAACAGTTCATGGCAAGGAGAAGTCAGAAGGCAGCAAGCTACAAGCAACACGTGAGAAGCAAGATCTATTTTTCTGTCCCATATGTCTTATCCAGGCTACTCACCCTAGCACTCACACCCTTAATCATAGTAGTACATGCTTGATCCCAGCATCACATACCCTAGATCCAACTACCTCTGAAAACCCACCAATGACTGCATGTGATTTTCTGGGGACATCTAGATACAAGCCATAACAGAGGCATTTCTGCTTACTGCACATATACTGGAGTTTCTTAACCATTGCTGTGGCACTTTGAGCATTGTCACTAAATGTTTGTGAATTTACTGTCTGTTTCCACTACAGATGTAGCAAAATCCAATATTAGTGCCATAAAACATGGACTCAAGAAAAGATTGAAAATTAAATATTAAGTTCTCAACAGAATATCAACAAGACAGGCATGATTTTATAGCACTCATTCTCCCATAACTTTAAATGGAACAATTATCCATGCTTCAAAATACCTTTATAAGCACTAAGAAATTCAAGAAAGCAATAAGAACCCCTAAATATAAAGAAGAAATAATAAAAAAACACATTGAGGAACACCAGCAGGCCCACTTCACTCTTCCACTGACTTAGACAGGGTCAGTTTTGCACAGTAAAAACTACTGCCTACCTGGGGAAAGAAAGGGAAATCAACACAAAACTTTTCCTTGGAGCCCAACACTTGTCCTTTTCACATAAAACCTGGTATTGAGCAAGCCCCATGATCTCAAGACTCCAGGATGGGAATTATGACTGTGAGCTGGATGTCCATCCCAATGCCAGATCTCCCCCATTGACCCTGGGATTTGGGCATACATCAATGCTACAATGGTCCTCACACACTCAGTTTCCATGACAATACTCCTGCTGTGTTGACATCCTGGCTTTAGTCCCCACATGTGGCCTTCATAAGTCATATTTTACAGTCTCAACATTCATGTTTGCCCCTGGGGCTTCATACTCTAGTTAGCACAATGAATGTACACACAGATCCAAGGACTCATAATCACTGAAGCCATTGGTCCTTGTGTACTGGGATCCAGGCTGATCCATGTGGAACTACATTCCAAGTGGCAGGCCAGTGACCTAGGGTCACCCTCAAGTGTAAGTTCTTTAGGACAGCTCCTCAATACTCAGTCTAGGGCGATCTTGCAGACACAAGCTTTGAGCAACTCATCACAGCTTCAAGCTACAATCTAGGGCCCTGGCTTTATGCAGGAGTCCCTGGTACACATTTTCATTCAAAAGAGTACAACCATGGCAAATTAAAAATTAGACATTTAATATATGTTCTATAGGACACATATATTCAAAATCATTAATTCAAGGAACAAAGTATCTGGCCATGTAATTACACAGTTTGCTGAATTACTGTGGATTGAAGTAGTGATTCTAGGTTTTAGAATTCGTTTTAAATGAAACAAATCCACTTCTGTTTTTTAAAAGTTAACAAAAAAAATCTGTTTATTAAATCTCATTGTTAGGTATGTGATTTTGTCCTGATCATGGTGGAAACTTTGAGAACAAGCTTTCCTTAAGGTTATTTTTGTAAGGTAGGCACTTATGCCACTGAGCTAAATCCCAAGTCAAAATATGTGTTATTTAATGGGCCTGTTAAATTTTAAAAACCTGCATTATACTTGCAAGGCGCTGTTCTAAGTTATACAGTAATAAAGTCAAGATGATAAGATAATATTAGATCCATAGATTACCACAGATAGTAGCACAACTGTGAAAAAGAAAATCTCAATATTTAATAAATTAAGGTATTAGCATGTTTGAAGTGATCAGAAAGGTGAGGAAAGATTTTTTCCTATTACTATTAACTTTTTCTAGGTTATTGAAATACATACCCAGGCTTGTGTGTAGTTGCATGGTTTCTACTAAAGGAAGTTAAGCAATTTCAAGGAGTCAAGAAGTTGTGAAAAGCTGTTTGATTTGAGTTCTTTTAATCTTAGTGTCAGTAACAGAGAATATTATTAAAGTCTCCAGGAAAATAAAATGAGAAGAAACATAAAAATAGGGGAAGGTACCTGCTTCTGAGCCTGAATGAGGGTTATGCTGCTACTATCATTATCATTGCTATTAGCATTATGCTGTGGTACAGTGAAGGCAGACCTGTAATAATTATATTAATACATATATGGGACAAAATTCATAGGTATCCAAAAGTTGGAAGTGCCTATTCCATCATTGCTCTAAATGCCTAGCAGGAGTATTGGAGGTCAGGTGATCAGAACAGGTATACATTAAATACTTGACATCCATGTGGAATTAGGAGGAAGTTTACATTTTTGTATTTTAACTACTGCAATTATTGACTTACTCTAAGTTATATGTAAGTGTTCAAAATGATCATAGTCTTTCTGTATCTTTTTAATTTTTCTGATGTTATTTTTCACAAAATTTAAATGTCCTCTCAGCTAGCTAACAATCCATGAAAAAACAATAAAACTGAGTTTATTTTCTGGGGACTTCCTCAGAACTCAGAAGTGGAAGGGTTTTGCTTTGTGGTGTTTTTGTTTTTCTACACAGTCATCATCCCAGGAAACCTCTTCATTATGCTGACAATTTGCATGGGCAGTCTTCTCAAGTCTCCTATGTATTTCATGCTCACATCCTTGTTGTTTGTGGACATTTGTTTCTCTTCATCCACAGCACCCAAAATGATTGGTTGACTTGTTAGCAAAGAAGAAAACTATCTCTTATGAGGGATGAATATTGCAGTTTTTTGAGGTACATTTCTTTGGTTGCACAGTGATATTCATCCTTATGGTCATGGCCTATAATATTTACAGGGCCATCTGCAAATTGCTACACTACATGACCATCAGGGAACAGGAGTGATGCAGTAAAATGTTGCTGGGGGTGTGGGTGGGCAGATTCTCACATTGTGTTTGGTAGTCTAGCTCCCTTTTAATAAGATCAATCACTACTTTTGCAATGTTCACCCTGTGCCAAAGCTCATCTGCAGACACACTTATTATCTGAGGTGTGGTGACAGCCAATAGTGGAACCAACACACTGGGGAGTTTTGTCATTTTGCTCATCTCCTACACCATCATCCTGGTGTCTCTGCAGAAGCAGGCTGCAGAAGGCAGACGCAAAGCCCTCCCCACCTGTGGAACCCACAGTGCTTTTTCAGTCCCTGTACTTTCACCTAGATGCACCCTATATTACCTTAGCCAAAGATAAGATAGTGGCTGTGTTCTACACCATCATCACTCCCGTGCTGAACGCTATGGTTTATACACCAAGAAATGTGGAAGTAAAGAATGCAGTGAAGAGAATATGAGTCACAAAGGTTTACTGTCAGGGCCAGGGTAAATGGTAGGGAATAATAATTTAAGCTCAGTAATCTCATTTTTTCCCAGCTTTGCTAAAGTTGTCTGTATAGTGAATAAAATAGTCTAGCATCACTAGATTTTCATCTTGTGGAAGAGCAAGCAGGAGAAACACATTCGACAGAAGTAAGGTATGCCTTGCCATTGTTATACCTATCTATTTAAAAATGATACAGTTTTCTAAAATATTAAGGGCAATCAGATTTACTAAGATAAGAATCTCAGCCTAATTATATTGTGCATCACTATTTTCATCTCATTTTGCTTGCATAATTTTTAAATGATGAAAACAATCTACTATGAAATATTTAAAGTTGTTTCTTGGGGTTTAAACCATGGCTGGTACATATATGGTACATATGCGGTAGTGGGAGTGGCAGAATGTATTTTTAAAAGTTCTTTAATACTCACTGAAAACTAAGCCTAGCAATATTGGAATGATTACTTGATGTGTGTAGAGATTCACAGATTCAAATACCAGCTTCAGTGACAAATATTTGTTCTCATCTTCTGGTTTAGGAAAAATTCCATCCTATTGTTATGATTCATTTTCTTTTCTCATACACAAAAGAGATGACCAGATATACCTCTAAGACTCTGTTCCTATTAATTCTACCATCTCATTAATATTCAATTTCTACACATCTATAAATTTTACATGTTAGCAGTCAGAAATCCTGATTCATGTTGAGTTCCTACCAGGAAAATGAAAGAAACTAAGTGAAAACTAAGCTACATTTGAAATATAGGTTACTATAATTAGATTAACAGAGGAAATGCAAGACTGTATATAAAAAAGCATAATACCTATGATATTTGAAACAACCAGCTTTACTCAATACAGTGAGAAATTTACCATTGACTGGACTTACCTAACCCTGGTTCACCTGTGGGTTTCTCAGACACTCCTAATGGACAAATACTGCTTTTATCTTAACTTTTATTGGCCCTGGTGACTGATTTCTCTTTAACTATGAATCTGAATATATATATATATATATATATATATATATATATATATATATATTCATTGTTTTCTGACTGTCTGGAAATCTAGGAGCACAGGTGAATCCTCTACCTGGGTTTCTGTTCATAGCAGGAAGAGAAATGTATACATTACGTGATGTAAGGATTGTGAGCATATTATTTTGACTGAGGTCTGATGTTGGGGCATAATAAGAATTCAACACAGAAAATTTAGATGTAACATATTTCAATTATAAGTTATGTTAAAGTTATAACACTTTTCCTAGAATCATATTAATGTGCATTTATTATACCAGTTCAGAATGTGCGCAATGTGTCTCTATTAGTTCCATTCACAAATGGGAACAAGGCCAATGCTTTGCAAACCAGGTTGGTCATAAATGTCCTGTGTGAATTTTTTGTAGATAAAACAGTAAATATTTTAAGGGCTCCTGACCCATTAATTCAGGGTGCTGGCTATGCAAAATCTGTATTTTATCAATATGACTTTGTTATTTTTCTGTAGTCAAGTGGATCATCTGAGTTCTTAGATTTGTAAAAATGAAAACATAATTTTTAATGTTATTAGAACATAGGGCTCTATAAGTTGATGAAATCCAAAGAGCCCTGTCTGCTCTGCTGAAATTGACATGAAATTAGAAAACAATGTAATAAATAAATTTAATCCCCTTGATCACTTCTCTGTAACACACTTCCCATTCTTTTAAAGTAAAGAATGGACTCTTGGGGTGTATATTGGAAGTCTGATGTCCTTGGGAAAGTTGTAACTGCTTAATTCATGTTTATCAAAGAAAAGGAGTGTGAGCATATGAAAAAGTGCTGAGTGTAAACTTTCACCACATCCAGAGCTCACAGAGGCATAGTGCAATTTTTTGGAATAACACATCTATGAATCACAAGAATTCAAAATTTTATCAGTCTTAGTAATTGTTGGTATGATCAACAGCAGCCTTATTCCACAAATTCATGACCACAACACTGAGTGTTGGCCTTATAGTGTCATTGCTAGACTGTGACAATAATGGAAGAGAGGCCTGGTTTGGAAACTCATTGAAGGCAACCTTTTATGTTTCAAGGTAAATTTCATTTATTTTTTGGTGAGAAAAATGATAATATCTCTGCCTGTAACTTCTAACCTGTGCTTGTGCTTCTTTCCCTCACATCAACATAAATAATGTGGACAAATTTCTAAACAATGTTAGATGGAATATATGCATAATGCTTATGTGCTTTTCCATGTGTCATACTTTGTCTCATTTACACATCCAGGAAACTAACATTTATTCCATTTATCTGTTTCCAGAATTAGAGTACTTTGTGATTGCTGAGTGAAAGTGCTTTGTTATTTTCTGTGTTCTTGTTTGGTATTCAGTTGTGCCATCTGAGTGAAAGAGCAATGTACCATGGCTTTTGTAATCTTGGGATGAAAAGTTCCCTGGAGTTACTCAGGCCCACACTGAAATATGAAATTATTCCCAGCTCCATACAGTCTAGGCCAGTTGAACTCCTATTTTATTAAGAAACACATGTAAAAGAATTATGTGCCTTTATATAAACCATGAGCTTCAGAGTGTAATTTTGCATGGCATTGTCGGTCTTGTGAATCTAAGAATAGAAGATTCAAACTAGAATTGGGGACACTGGGGCATGTTCTTGAATTAGTAAAATATCCAATAAATTTAAAGTAAGGTGCTTTGAAATTAAAAATAGAAGAAGACAAGGCACAGAGAGTGAACAAGAGAGACAGAGTCTTGCAAGCATTAATCCATAATTTCCAAATCCCATAAACCTAGGTACAAAGCAGCCAACATTCCTCCCACTGTTTCTTCTCTGAAACACACAGAAATATGCATAGTGCTACCCGTGACTTGTGTGTCCTTTCATATATCTTTTTAAAAATTATAAAATGCAGATTAATAAGATATTCTTGCAAATCATGCTCAAATAGACTTCTGTACATTCTTCTTTTGTGAGACTCCAAAAAGCAAATTTTTCAAAATAAGTAAAATTAATCAGGTACTGGAGGCTGTGTTCTGCACTCACATTAACAGGATTAATACAAACATACATCAGTATTATACTCCTGCCATGTGGCTAGAGTGTGCTCTGCTTGCTCTCACCTTTCTGAGAGAGCTCATTCCACAGGGAAGTCTCTAGATCAACATTGAAACCAAAATATGATGTGCTATAACTCCCTTATTTCTGTTTCAATTTCACTGATTTTAATCTCTTGTAGTTCTCTAAGTTCTCTGATATTTCAAGCAGGGGACTGATCAGGATCTTTTCCAAAGGAAAAAATATTGCTGAAACATTTGTTACCCCTTGCCTATTTTCTACTAATGTACTTTTGAATGTAATACTCACTTTCTTGTTACACAAATGCACAGATGCATTGAGTGTGTACAGTTCAGTACCTCAGTGGAACTGTGACAGAGGGAAAGATAAGCACAAATTATCAATTCTGGCACTTAGAAACCAAGTCACCTTCACCCATTCTTTAGGCTTTGGTTCCTTAGGTATGTTCAGGTGTGCAGTTGACACCACAGAAGATTCCTCCAATTCACAAAAAATGAGATTTCATGCAAAAATGAAGCATATAGCCTAGTTTTTAATCAACTTTGCCTAAATTCCTCCTTATTTTTCCTGAGATATATTTGTCAAATAGAAATTACATATAATTAATGTATATACTGTGATGATTTCATTGGTGCTTACACTATGAAATAAATAGACTCAATGTAATTTGTACATTCATCGTTTCACTTACATGAATTTTGAATGAGTGTGTGTGTGTGTGTGTGTGTGTGTGTGTGTGTGAGAGAGAGAGAGAGAGAGAGAGAGTCTGCTGTGCTCCATCTGCTGATTATGAGTCTTTCACTCATTCAAGGTTCAGGACTTTCATGAGCTTTGTGGATACAGTTTTCCTTGCTGGTGGGCTGAAATAGTAACATGAATGCTGTTTACCTGCTTGTGGACCCCAATGGCCCTGACTCATACATTGCTCTCTTCATGACTGACATTCCCCAACAAAATATTAGTATCATTACTACCTTTGAAAGCAAGTTGACAATTGTTATCATCCAATGTACATAGGTTTCAGCAAAGTTCACTTTTAAGATACATTCTGGTTTTTTTCTCTTGTGTGATGGCCTTAGTTCATACATACAGTAATATAGAGATACACTAGATTGCACTAACCTCCCCTTTGCTCTGCCCATTTATCCTTCCCATCACCTTAATTCCAGGAAAATTTGAACTTTTTACTTCCTCTATAGTTTTGACTTTTTCAGAATAAAAAATACTTGAAACTAAACAGCTAAATTTTTTAAGACTGGTGACTTTCACTTAATAACATACTCTAAATTTTCTTTTTTTATTTTCATGTCTTTATAACTAATTTCTTTTTAGTGGTGATAATATTCCACTTATTTTATATATAATTGCAGTTTATCAGATTTTTATCTCTTTATTAACCTAATAAATTGTCTAGACCACTTGTGATTTTTCAATTATGAGAAACTGATGTAAAATGTGTGAGTTTTATAGACATATATTTTCAAGTTATTTTTTATAAATATCAAGGAGTGTGATTTACAGAATCACATGATGGATATATATGGTTTTCAAACAAACTTCTAAAGTTTCAATCCATGTGGCTATGTAAGTTTTGCTTCTCAGTAGTGGCATAATGGTCTGTTTTTCTCCACATTTTCACCAGAATTTGGTGTAGTCAGTATTTTGGCTTTTATCTTTTTATTTAGGTGTACAGTAGTATCTTCTTTTAATTTGAATATCCCTGGTGACATATATAGATGACTATCTTTTTGACAAGCTCATATGCCTCCTGTAGATCTTCTTTGATGATGTATCTGTCAAGGGCTTGGCTCATTTATTAATCAGATTATTATTAGGTTTTAAGAATCTTTTATACTATTAGGTATTAGATTTTATTGAAACACTTCATTGCAAATATTTTATCCAAGTCTGAAGTCTAAATTTTCACTCATACACTGCCACTGATAGAGACAAATATCTAATTTTATTAAGTACAGAAAATTAACCCCTTCTTCATTTTTCAATATTTGCTTTACTTCCATGACAGTGCACAAATGGAGCATGGACTTTCTGACTAGAGCAATATAACATTCTACAGTGGCTGCATGGGAAGAAGTCCTATGACTTCCTCTTTGCTGTCATTTGGATCTTCATCTTGGTGGTCTTGGGTGTGACCACTACACAGTCATTTGAAGAACCCTCATTATATGATTGTCATGAACAGACACAAGTGTTATGTTCCCATGATGGCCTCTAATACTGGAGCCTTTCTCTATTCACTCCTGCACATATTGATTATTATTGAACTTTCCTTCTGTGGTCCCAGTGTGACACACCACTATTTATTTGATCTATTACCCTTGCTGATGCTGATGTGCAATGACATGAGGCCCCTGATATTACCATTTGATGGCAGATGACCAGATTGATCTTTGCTGCCTTGGTGATTTCTTACCTCATATTCTCACCTTGTCCACCTTCATAACTCTTCACCTGAGGACACCACTTACCCCCTCCACTTGCATTTCACACATGACCATTGTGTTCAAGTCCTATTTCCTCCCATTATAAGTGCCCCCAAGGCTGATTCCATCCCTGGGGACAAGAGATATGCTCTGTTTTACTCCATGATTGCCAAGTTTTCAACCCCATCATCCACCTTCTGAGAAACACAGCTAGGAAGAACATTATGAGGGAAGAGAGACACCAAGCCGGAACTCCCTGCTATTGAAATCTTTTGCTCAGTTTTGTTCTATCCCCAGGATGGATCCCAGCAGATGTAGTAGGAGGTGTACTGTCACCAAAAACCACAGACTCTAAAGGGAGAAGACCCCAGCCCTGACTTCCTGTTTCCTTACTCCCTGAGGCTGTATACAGAGAAGAGGCCATATATCCTCCAGGCCTCCCAGCTCTCATCTTCTGGAACTTCTAATGCCCTTCAATATCCTTCATACAGTGGAAAACATAAAGCTGTTATCAGGGCATATTGCAAAACATGTGGTCATGGCCTGCTTTAGAAAACATATGTCTTGACTGAAATACCTGTCATAAATTGAAAGAACACCTAATGACTTCCATTTTGATATTTTTGTTAGACCAATGAAAGAGTGAGGGGAGTTAACAGCAATGTAACTTTTACCATAATAATTTTAAGTGAAACAAAAATAATCATAATGTAAAGCTGTGTCAAAAATGTACATGTTATGTATCTAACATCTCAGTGAAGACCATTGATTTAAAAAATTGCAATTCATTGTAGTTGTAACACTCATGGTTTACTGCTGGAAGTAACTGCAGTTTATTTTTAATATCTTATTAGTGGTGTACTACAGCAATTAGAATCTTAGAGCGATATGATTAACATTTATTTTATTTATGACAACAAATATTTCCCTGTGGTCTGAAGGAAAACTGCCATGCCCCACCCCAGCTTGGGCTGACAAACCATGCTTGCACCATTGCACACCACCCCATGCATGGTTGCCCAGAGGACGGCCACCACCCCCCATCCTGGGGCACACCACTGAGCCACACCTGCTCCCTGACATGTATCCCCTTCTGCACACTGGCCCAGATGATAGCTGATGTACCCCACCATGGCTCTGACCATAGCTGTGCCTGCAATCTGGCACAATCCTCCTGTGTGCTGACCCAGAGGACTGCAGGACCCATCCTGATTCAGGCTGCTGCCCTCAGGTACCTTCTTCATCTCTTAGACCAAGCACTGCTACAAATGTTTGGCCCCCTCTCACTACCAGAGCCTTGAATTGCAGTGGTTTGGCCATGTTGGTTTGATGGGAGACTTGGTGTCCCCTCACACATACAGAGGACCTAGCAGGTTATGGTCGCTATGTATCCAACAACCAGGTGGACATCAGCCACACAGTAGGACCTTAGGAGATGCACTGATGAGAGTTGTGACTATTGGGATTGAATAACCAGATATTGACACAGAAGGTGAATATGACAAAATGAAACAGCAAAATGCAATCTTAAATATCTAGTCCATCAGGAGCAAGAGCCAGTGACAGCAAAACAGAGGACTTTAAAAATCATATACCAGAAATTTCTGAAAAGATAGCAAATGAAGTAAAGAAACAAATCCATGAGGCTATAGAAGAAATCAAATTAGAAATAATGTCTTATGTAAAGACAGAAATATCAACCTCAGTAAATTAGTTTCTCAACATAACTAGAGAAGAAATAGATAAAAAAAAATACAGGAGCATGGGAAATTGATTGAAATTACGAATAAACAATGCAGAAATCAAACAGAATCCGTGAAACTTTCAAAGAGATAGCCAAGAGACAAAAAATTGTGTTGAAAGCTGGCAAAACTGTGTAAATGAAGCTGAGGATAGAATTTTAGACTTTGAGGATAGGATCGCAGATAACAATCATAAAAGGGTAGAACTTATAAAACTAACAAAGCAGCATGAAATGACAATCCAGCAGATTCAAGATGATGCCAAGTTAAATGATATAAGACTGTTAGGAATCAGTGAAGATGCAGGAGTCAATGCATATGAGATAAACTATTCACAGAAATAATAGCAGAAAATTTCCCACACATGGGGAAAAATCTGATATACAAATAAGCAATACATACAGAGTGCCAAACAGTCACAAACAGCATAAATCTACCCCCAGACAAATAATAGTTAATACCCCAGACATACAGCATAAAAACAGAATACTAAAAATATGTTAGAGAAAAAACACAACTCGCCTATCAAGGAAAGCCTATTAGAATCATGGCAGACTTTTCAGCACAAATCTTCAAGTTAAGACAAGCTTGGAGTGAAGTATTTCAAGCCCTGAAAGGAAACAACTTTCAACCCAGACTGATGTACCCAGCAAAAATGTCTTTCAAATTTAATAGAGAAACAAGATATTTCCATGACAAAGAACAACTGACAAAATTCATATCCAACAAACCAACCTTAGAAAGAGTACTAAAATACATGCTAGAGATAAAATGACCACAATCTGCAGAAGAACAACAGAAAGAAACCAACAGGCTGGACAAGAAATTAAACAAGGGAGAAAAGCAGGAAACCAATGACAGGAACACAATATGGCAAAGGCAAGCCAGTAGATTTCAGTAATATCCATAAATGTAAGTTGGATCAATTCACCTGGCAAAAGAAACAGGTTGATATAATGGATCAAGAAACCCCATCATATGCTATGTATAAGAAACACATCTGACTCAAACAGAAAATCATAGATTAAAAGTCAAATGATGGAAAACAGTATTCCATGCAACAGGAACCCAGAAAAATCAGGGTTAGCTATTCTGTTTGCAAAGGAAGAGAAGTTCAAACCTAAAATTATTAAAAGAGATAAAGAAGGACACTACATACTTGTAAGTTGAAAACTACAAAAAGAAGAACTAACAATTACAAATATATATGCACAAAATATAGGGGCACCCAACTATATAAGACAAATACTAATGGACATGAAAAATCAAATACAGAGGAACCCAATTGTAATAGGAGACCTTAACACCACACTTTCACAATGAGATAAATCAGCTAGACAAAATGTCTGCAAAGAAATAATAGAACTCAATCAAACCTATGAAAGAATGGACTTAGTGGATGTTTACAGAGTGTTCCAGCCAATCACATCAGAATATAAATTCTTCTCAGCTGCACGTGGGTCATTCTTCAAAATATACCATATAATAACTCATAAAACATTCTTAAGTAAATGCAAAGGGAGTGAAATTATCCCATGCATAATATCTGATTATGGCCCACTAAAATTGGAAATCAATGGCAAAAAACTGCAAAACCTGCATGAATACATGAAAATTAAATAACAACCTTCTGAACAACCATTGGTTAGCAGATTAAATTAAAAAAAATTAAAACAATACCTATAATATAATGAAAATGCAGGTACGATGTACCATAATATATGGGATGCAATGAAAGCAGTCTAAGAGGGAAATATATAGAAAAAAATAGTCACATGTAGAAAATGGAATGAACACAAATAAACAACCTAATGCTACATCTCAAGCTTCTATTAAAAGAAGAGCAAGTGAAACCCAAAGCCCATAGAAGAGAGGAAATTGTAAAGATTAGAGCAGAAATTAATGCAATCAAAACAAAACAATACAAAGAACTAATGAATCAAAGAGCTGCTTTTTTGAGAAAATAAACAAAATTGAAAAACCTCTAGCCAACCTTAACAAGAAAATGAAAGAAAAAACTAAAATTCATGCAAAAAGGATTGAAGGACTGAAAAGAGGGAAATTACTACAGATAACACATAAATTCAAAAATATCATGAACATCTACTTTGAAAAACTGTACTTACATAGGGTGGAAAACACAAAGGAAATGGACAGATTTCTAGAAACATATGAAAAACCAAAGCTCCATCAGGAAGATATAACAGTTTTGAGTAACCCAATATCAGGTACCAAAATAAAAAAGTGATTAAAAATTTACCAAGAAAGAAAAGCCCAGATCCTGATGGATTCATGGGTGAATTCTATAAGAAATTTTGAAAAGATTTAATGCCAATACTCCTTAAACTCTTCAAAGAAATTGAAAGAGAAGTAGTCTTCCCTAACTCATTCTTGAAGGTAAGTATCAGTCGGATATGAAAACTAGAGGAAGACCCAACCAAAATAGTGAATTATAGACCAATCTCATTAATGAACACTGATGCAAGGATTCTCAATAAAATAGTGGCAAATAGAATGCAGAAAATCATCAAGAAGATTACACACCATGACCATGTGAGAATGCATGTATGCAGGGATGTTTCAACACATGCAAATCAATAAATGTAATGCACCACATCAACAGAGCAAAAATTAAAATGACATGATTATCTCAATAGTCACAGAAAAACTTTTAATAAAATCCAACACCTGTTGATGATAAAAAAATTACATAACCTCAGAATAGACAGTATGTACCTCAATCCGATAAAGGCCAACTATGACAAACCAACATCCGACATTATACTAAATGGACAAAAACTGAAAGGTTTCATTCTAAAATCAGGAACAAGACAAGGATGTCCAATATTATCACTCTTATTCAATATAGCTCTAGAAATATTAACCAGAGCAATCAGACAAGAGAGATAAATAAAAAGAATAAAAATAGGAAAAGAGGAATTTAAATTAGCATTTATTTGCACATTGTAGGGAGCTGCTCAAGGTAATTGCCGCCATCCCGCCCCTCCTGCCTGAGGGCATTCTGTGTGTTAGCCTACATTACCCATGACCCTCTCCTGCATTTAGCAGATATGAGGAGGGTCCAGTCATGGTTACCATGTACCCCTACCTAGCAACAGCTTCCTGCCTCTAGCTTGTGCTTATTTGGATAGATCTTGCTCTCTAGCTAATCAGCGGACACACAATGTGCTTACCCTGCCCAGCTCCATGTTTTGCCCCCCCACTTATAAAAACCCTGTGCCCTACATCAATAAATGAGACTTGATTGGAACTGCTCAACTTGTCTCTGTCCCTCTCTCCTCTTGCCCCGCCCACCATCCCCGTTCCGTCTCCAGGTGAGACCCACGGATTGATCTGCAGGCCGGATCAGCACATGACATGATACTCTATATAGAATATCCCAAAAACTCTATTAAAAGACTACTAGAGGTAATAAAAAAATTCATCAGTATAGCTGGATATAAAGTCAACGCTCAAAAATCAATAGCATTCCTGTACACAAAAATCTCAAGAGAGAAATTATGGAAATAGTGCCTTTCAAAATAGCATCTAAATAAATAAGATAAATAGGAATCAAGCTAATCAAGAATGTAAAACAACTGTATGCTGAAAATAATATTAGTCTAAAAAAGGAAATTGAATAGGATATTAGAAAATGGAAAGATATTACTTGCTCTTGGTTAGGAAGAACCAATATTGTGAAAATTGCCATACTCCCAAAAGTATTATACAGATTCAATGCAATCTCCATCAAAATACCATTAAAATACCTTACAGATCTAGAAAAAATATTGTTAAAATTCATCTGGAAAGAGAAGAAATCTAGAATAGCAGAGGCAATTCTGGGAAACAAAGGCAAAGCAGGAGGCATCTCAAGTCAATCTTGACTTGAAAATATATTACAAAGCCATGTAATAATATCAGCATGGTACTGGCAAAGAAATAGACTTGAGGATCAATGGAATAGATTAGAAGATACAATAACTACTACAACGACACTTAGCAACCTTATATTTGACAAAGGGGCTAAACATGGTCAATGGGAAAATGATAGCCTCTTTTATAAATTGTGCTGGAACAAATGGCTTTCCACATGCTGAATGCTGACAATAGACCCATGCCAATCACCATACACGAACATAAAGTCAAAATTGATCAAGGATCAAAATATTAAAACAGAAACATTAAGTCTACTTGAGGACTAGGTAGGTAGAAATCTTGGAGACATAGGAGTAGACAGAGAATTCATGAATAAAATGCAAACCTCATGGGAAATACTTCAAAGAATCAACAATTAGTATCTCATATTATTGAAAAGATTTCAAAAGAAATCACCATCAAAGTGAAAAGTTTCTGCACTTCAAAAGAAATCACTAACATATTGAAAAGAAAACACACAGAATGGGAAAGAATTTTAGCCAACAATCGCTCAGACAAAGAACTTCTATCCAGATCAAATAAAGAATTGAAAAATTGCTGAGGATTTGCTCAGTGGTCTAAGTGCCTGCCTAGTAAATGCAAGGTTGTGAGTTCAATCCCTGGCAAAAAACAAAGCAAAATAAAACAAAGCAAAACAAAACAAAGCAAAGAATTGAAAAACATCAAGCTTCCCAAATTCAAAGACAATCTTCAAAAATGGGCATCAGAGATGAACACACAGTTTTCAGATGAAGATATACAAATGGAAAATAAATATATGAAGAAATATACCCTCACTGGTCTTTCAATAAATGAAATTTAAAACAGCATTGAGATTTCATCTCACTCTGGAAAGTATGATTGCCATCAAGAAATCAACTGATAACAAATATTGGCTAGGATATGGGAAAAAGGAACACTTCTCCACTGTTGGTGGGCATGAAGATTTGTGCAAGCACTGTGGAAATCAGTATGTAGATTCCTCAATAAACTAGGATTGGAAATTCCATTAAACCCAGCTATTCCCCTCAATTTTCCAAGAAAAATTGGAAAGATCATGTCACAGTGATATATGTGCACCCATTTTCATAGCAGTACAATTTGTAATAGCTAAATCTTGGAAATAACTAAAATACCCATCAACTACAGAGTGGATGAAAAGAAGTGATATTTTCATACAGTGGAAAACTACTCAGCTATAAAAAGGATGATCTTGAGGCCTTTATAGATAATGGAGGCAACTTGAGAATATCCTCATAAGTGAAATAAACAATACTCACAGCATTAAATATCACATTGTCTCTCTAGTGTAAAAATAACAAAAGCTAACATAGTAATTTTAGTTTCAAAAGGTATCATAGATATTGATTTGAAAAGTACCATAAATATTGTAAAGGTGTGCTCTAAAGGATATCACAATATGTATAGTGTATAAGATAGATGACCACATTATTGAATTTCTTTTGGATCTTTGAACAAAAGGGTTAACACTGTCAATGGTAGAGTGTCTAACCAACGTTTATGGTTTAATTTTGTGGCTTTGGCAACTGTTTTTAAGATGACAATGTGTAATGTATCAACTGGTGATGTTATGATGTTAATTTTTTGGAACTCTGTATTGTTCTATCTTTTTTCTATTTTTTTAAAATTTTATTTTATCTCTGTCTTTGAAAAAAGATAAAATATGAAATATAACATCAATTTTTAATTTTTTTTCATTCTGTTTTGAAAGCCTACATTGTTATTGTTTTGGGTTTGTGGTTGTTTGTCTCTTTTGCTTTTTGTTTTTCTTTTCTGACTTCTTGTTTTCTTTTTAAAATAAAACATAAATAAAAAAATATTCCCCTGTGACTGTAGTTATAACTAAATAGTAAAGTTAATAAGTACACAAAATTGTGTTGTTTCATAAATTTATAGCAAGAAAATCTTCCCAATTTAGGTACAAATTTAAAGCAATGAAAAGACATAAATGAAATGGACAGCCCTTGTATGTAACTTATTCATTTATATTGCACGTGGAACATGAGAATAATACAGATATTTCATATCAATATTCAAATTAGGCAAATCTATGTCCACTTCACACAGCGATGTCTTCATCTTCAGTTAGTATAAATTATTTGGGAATAAGAATAAAGCTAGCCTCAATTGCTATTTTAAAAAAGAGAGGAAAATAAAGGGCTCTAAGGGTTATAACTGCATGTATGTTTGAGTGTGTAAAATAGATGACCAGATTGCTTGTTGGATCTTTGAGCACAACTGTTTGCAGTCTCACTGTTTGAATTTCTACTATTTACCCATTAATTTTGTAACTTGAACAACTAAATCCAAGATGACAATATGTAATTTATCAACTAGTGCTTTCTTAATGTTTTTTCTCTTTTTTTTAGTATTCTATATTGTTGCTACCCTTTTTCCTATCCTTTTTTTCTTTAATTTTATTTAAAAATGCATAATTGCTATTGTAAAAAAGAGAGGAAATAGGAAGCGCTATAGGAAGATATAACTGCATGAACATTTAAGTGTATAGGATTGATAACCATACTTCTAAAATCTTGTGGGATTATTAAACAGATCTGTTTGCAGTCTCACTGTTTGAATGTCTACTTTGTATGCTCTAATTTGTAACTTGAACAACTATTTCTAAAAGGACAATATGTAATTTATCAACCAGTGATCTCTTACTGTTTATCCTTTTTTTGAAGTTCTGTAATATTTCTACCTTTTTTGTGTATTTTTCTCTTTAAATAAAAAAATTTTAAATAAGAATCAAGCTATCCACACATTTCTATTCACATGTAAATACACTAGAAAATAAAATGACTTAATTTGATAATGGTAATCATTTCACAATTTATGTGTACATCAAATCACCATTATATACATATTGAATATAGAAATCATGTCACACTTATACCACATAACTCAAAAAGAAAATATGAGTAGGTGAACCCAGTGTAATTGGAGCATAGATTATTATTATCTTTAGTGAAAAAACGCTTTGCTTTCTCTTACACAGGAACTGGTGGTTTTGGTGATTGAATGGATCTCAGAGGTCATCTAGTGCCACCCGTTACTAGGGTATTTACCTGATGACCTCAGATGGAGAGTGTTGTTGAAAGTTCACCAGATTTTCAATTATGAGAGATGCAGGACTGAGTTTCTTGTCCTGCCTTCATAGGACTGTGGCCACCAAGAACTGAACTGTATACATTTAAACTCTCACTTCCTCCTGTGTAACAGGACAGGAACATAAAGGTAAGGGGTGCATTTACCACAGTGTGATAAATGTTTTAATACCAGGCTTTTTTTTTCTTCTAAAAAGAGGTAGACATAATATATTTGGCTTTTAATTTTTAGGAATATAGAAAGGAAGAAAACTGATGATGCATATAAAAATTGGCATAAGAAGACAATAATAAATGAAGTCAGATTCCTGCTTTCATGTTCACCTGGAGATGATTACCAACTGGTCTGAAAATTGAAGGCAAAAGAAAATGTGTGTGGCTTCAGGGGAAGGTGTCTAATATTGGTACTTATTTTTTAATAGGATATATATATATATATATATATATATATATATATATATATACTATTGTGACATTTATTCCCAAATTAAATTTGCTTATGGTGATATATTTGTTATCATCATTCTCCTAAAAGAAGACAGACCCAATCTTGGTCTGTTTGAACATGGCTAATATATACATTATTACAGTGCATCTAACAAACAAAAGAGAGACGTGAAGGGGAATCTATGCAGGCATAGTTACCCTTCTACCCATTTGTTTCTATGTGGAGCCTATGGAAGAAAAAAGGAGAGTCTGACTGCTTTGTATTGTGGCACTGAGTGCTTATCCATCATGCAGAATATCCAGGTCATACACATACATTCATACTGTCACATTATTCTCTGTGGTTTGATCTTTGACATTGCTTCTTGCAAAGTACTTTGCACTTAATTCAAGAACATGCTTCAGATTCCCCACTTGTGGTATTAGGTCACCATGTTTTAAGATAGACAAGGTTGATAATGATGTGTAAAAGGTTAGGAGTAAACTGTAGTAATAAAGAGATTGTCTAGTATGCCAAAGACCCTGGTTCAGTTCTTACCTCTGCAAACTAGTGATAACAGTAGTATTAGTAGTAGTAAAACTCCAAGTGATTCTAAAACTCATGGCTTGAATAAGAGACATTTAATTTTAATTCAAGTTCTTTGAGTAAACTTTAGCTCACCTCATCTATCCAGGGCTTGACTGGCATTAAGATTTCTAGGTAAGCTCAAAATTCAATTTAATATTTAATTTCCTCATGAACAAATAGCTATATTACTTACCTTTTGCTGATTGTATTATATTACTAATTTGTCACTGTACAAGAACTAGACACATACCATGGTGTAGTGATGCAAGCCTGTAGTCCCAGCACTCAGGAGGCTGAGACAGAAGGATTGCTGTGAGTATAAGGCCATCTTGGGTTGCAAAATGAGTTCAAGGCCAACCAGAACATTATAGTTAAACCCTGCCTCAAAAAGACAAGGAAAAAAAGAACTAGCCACATCAGAACACTGGATAAATGAAGCATCTCCAGAGAGTTGAAATGTAGTTATATTCTAGAGCTCCAATGTGTGATAAATAATTTACTTTCCTAAAATATGTAAATGAAAACAGGAAAGACATGGTAGAACATAAAGTTATGTTTACATATTTGAAATTGTATATAAAAGCAATTATAATATTTTATAATGTTTTCAGAGGTAGAAATATAATTATTAGAAGAAGTATTTTCATTTTTCCACTGTTAAGTAAAAGACTTTCTTTTCAACTTGAAAGTGAGAAGAGTTGTACGGTTTTTCACCAATGAAGAACCAGTGTCTCAAGTGGCAAGTTGTCTCAATCAGTCTAACAGATGATCCTGGATATGATCCTGCATCAGTGTGAAAATGCTGCTGTTGATCAGAACTATGTTCAGTATAACTGGGGGAATCTGAATTCCTCCTCTTCTCTTTCCAAGGTCTTTTTAGATGTTGCTGACTTCTAGAGCTCTTATGTTCTAGGATTATCAAAAATCACAGAACCAGCCCTGATGCTGCATGAATGTAATCCCAGCACTATGAGTGGTAGAAGCAAGAGGACTGCAAGTATGAGCCTAAACTGGAGAATTCAGCAATTTAGAGAGACCTGACTTCAAAACAAAAAATATAAAAGCACTAGAGATGTTCATCTGTGTGAAGATACTAAATTCACTCTCACATTACTAAGTGAAATAAATCAGACACCAAAGGTTAAGTATTTCAGGGTTTCTCTAATATCTGAAACACAAAATATGAATCATTTAAATAATGCAAAAAGAATTGGTAGGAAATAGGGATGCAGAATTTATGGAGATAAAAGAGATTTATGAGGAAAAAGAGAAGAGTGTTCAGGGAAAGAAGAAAAATGAACATGACCTGATGCATCCACATGTCACTTTGCCAGGATGAGTATAATTGCTATGTATTGCAGACATACACTAGTAAACATGTTGTTAAAATACCCAGTACTGCAAAAAAGTCCCAGTCTCCAAGCTCAATTTTCCAGATAGGGACTGACTCTACACAAATTACTAAAGGATCTTATTAAGAATCCATATTTTTGTATATCTATTAACAGTAGCCTAAACTTATATGAATGTTGAGAAAAGAAGGATTAAATGGAAATAAAGGTTTTTTAATTAAGAGGAGAAAGGGGGATTGGGAGGCAGAAGAATAGGAATAAAGGAAGAATCAAGATATATCCTGTGACAGGCAAAAAATCCCCATGCTGAGTGTGATCCTTATGTATGTATAAATTTTAATAATAAAGTTATTAATCCAAATTATAAGTCTTTTAGAACATGTTCTGTTTTCTGTGACAAAAATGAAGGTGAATCTAATGATCTACTAAGATTATTTAAAAAAATTGTCCCAGTTCTTGTTTTAAAAGAAAAGAAAATAGATTAACAGTTACCAAGAAAATGTAAATCTAAACTGTGAAAATCAACATACATCTGTGTGGTTCCAGGAAAAGACTGATATAATAGCTGTAATTTCAAGATGCCTGTGGCTTTTTGAGTATTTTACCTTTAATGCTGGATACATCAACATCTTACATCTCTTAAGCATGCAGTTCTTTCCTTGATTAATGTTTATTCTCAACCCCAATCATAAACTCAGGAATAGATTTTAGCATGATAATTGAATTTATGGAAAGGGAAATGAAATAATGGGAGATTCAGTCAGTGACATGTATGATTTTTTTTTCTTTTTCTTTTTGGTACTTGGGATAGAATTCATGACCTCATGCTTGTCATGCAGGTGCTTATGATACTGAGCTAAATATTCAGTCCTTATTTTCTATAAAAAAGGAATTTTGTTTGAGGTTTTTATTACATGGGAAGATATCAGTGCACAAAATAAAGTATTTCTCCAGAATGAAAATAATACTAAGGGCGTGTTACAGTTTTTGAAATGAGCATTTACAGACTGTTCATCCCATCTTCATGTTTGTGCAAAGACTATGAGTACCACCTTCTGTCTAGCATCAGAGGTAAAGACTCATCTTTTGTGTTTTAAGCTAGCTCTATCTTTAACACATTCTTTCCTCACCATGGCTCATATATCAATCTCCTAAATTAGTTTACTCTGTTTTTGAAGAACTTTTACAAGAGTATATTGAGTTGACTGTGCTTTCCAAGTATTATATTGTTCATGTCATATACAAACATTGAGTGTCCAGTGTGTACTACTTATAGGTCAAAACCCTAGAACAGCTTTGATTACATCAAAAACACACACATTTTAAAGGAGCAAGGTGAGACAGTAAGAGGAGGAGGAAAAAATTACGATGCTGAGAATAATTATGCTTAAGATTCTGATAATGATGATTTCACTGTTGTATACATTTAAGGATATCACCTGATCATAAAGTAGTACAATACTTATGATAGTAATGAACATACCTAACTTCTGTAGAATATATGAATCTCTCAAGTATTTGCCTCCAAATCTCGTGAGGTTTTGCTATATCCTCACTGTACAGAATAATTAACAAGACTGAAAGCATTTATTATCTTCCAGGTTTAAGGGTTACTTTCAACTACTTGTCATTGGCTTCCCAGAAAACCTTCCTGCTCCACAGTTTCCTCATTGCATTCTTCACTTCTGCATTCTTCTAGGTGTAAATCAGAGGGTTTAACATGGGAGTGATGATGGTGTAGAATAGGGCCACCATCTTATCCTCAGCAAAGGTAGTTTCAGGCTGCATGTACATAAAAATACAGGGACCAAAAAAAAATGATGACCACTGCAATGTGGGAGCCACAGGTGGAGAGGGCTTTTTGTCTGCCTTCCGCTGACTGCTTCCACAGAGACACCAGGATGATGGTGTAAGAGATGAGTAAGATGACAAAACTCCCCAAAGCAATGGTACCACTGTTGGCT